>LIAE01006329.1:4362-181971 GCA_002287525.1 Diploscapter pachys | reverse complement strand
AGGGACCACAAATAATTTTACAAAATGTATAACTTTTGGAAGTTTCTATCCAAACTTATGAGTTTTGATGTAACTAAGATATCCATGCAGAAAAAACCAAACAAAATAATAATTTTTGACCGAAAAAAACCCCCAGAAGCAGCTTGCGTAATGAACACGTTTTTCCAATATAAAACGCCTGCAAACGTGCATTCCTTGACAAGATTTTCTGGTGTATAAGCATTTTATGGGTGGTGCATCGATTCTGATGGTGATCTTTCGTGAAGACCAATTTTGAAAGGTACTTGTTTTCTATTTTCTATTTTTCTATGCCAATTTTTATTCCCTGCCACATTTTGCAGAAGGGAGAAGTTTGCGGCCCCTATATATATTTTTTTTCTCAATTATCCATATGATCTCATATTCTACTTCTCTCCCATTCGAGCGGACGAGGAGAAGAGTTTCTTGTTACTCTACTTCCTTTTCCTTTCTCCTATTTTACCCCAAAGTGATTACCGGTATTTACGGTGCTAATTTGGCATGTTTAATAAAAGATTGTCTCCTCACTCTGTTCTGTACAATGACTCGCACACAAGTAGTAAACTACGAAACCTACCTCAGCCACTTTCTTCATCAGCTTTAAGACCTCAGCCGAAATTTCTTCGGCAGCCAAGTTCTTTTCAGCACCATCTTGTGTCAGTTGTACCATTGGTTTTCCCTGAAATTTGCTTTTTATCTAAAGTTCAATCGTCAAAAATATGCCTCTTCGTTGACAACTGCAAATGACCAACATTCCCTGTCATTTTGCACCGATATGTCATCGTACTGCCTCCCGATGAAGCGTTTCGAATCTAAAATCGTACGAGCATTACCGAACCCTCGAGATTCATCTATTTAAGTTATTCAAATTACCATATATAATATTTTCAACTTTTTTTGTTTTATTTGCAAATTTTCCAACAACAATTCCATCATCAGAATATGCGACTATAGATGGAGTCGTATAGGAACCTGTAAATATTTAACCTAAGCAAACGGTAGTTAAACTCGAAATTGACCCTCGAAATTAACTATTGCTACCGGCTCCCCCTTTGGATCAATTGTGGCGACGCACGAAAATGTTGTGCCCAAATCGATTCCGACTACGGCGGGCATTATTGAAGCTGCTGAATTGCTTATGAAATTCAAAATTAGCCTATATATATATATAAGAAAACTTGATGAAACGAAGTTGGAGTATTTATGAAGGCTTTGATGAAAATCAGAGTGAACGTTTGTTAAGTAATTCGTATATGAAGAGTTAAAAAAACTATTAGGGATTATTTTGAGCCTTGCAAGCAGCCGAAATTAACATATGATATCATTTTTTTCTTTGAAAATTTTGTTAATAGAAAGTTATCAAAACAAAAACAGAAAACCCATTTTGTTGCAAATTTGATAGGCTTTCAAAATATGCGGGGGTAATTTTGCATCGTGACGTCAGGAAAATTGAGATTCTAAAGTAGGTAAAAATATAGAATTTTTGATATAAAATAGTACCAAATCAGCTTATGATTGGCAATATATGAAAATAATTTCAATCGATTCTAAATGTTACCACTCACAGAACCCCCGTCTCACGCAATTCAGTGTATAGCATATGCCATGCTGGCGAATTTTAGATGACGCAATATGTACTGCAGTGATTCGTGATAAATTGAAGATGGGGAGAGTTGTGAAATGAAGAATAAACGAAACAAGAAAATGAGGAAAAATGTGAATTAAACTCGACAGACCAAAGCTAAGAGTGGAAATTTGAAAATAGTTACAATCGGACTTGTAAATATCGCATAATATTCTCATTAAATGTTTACCAAATAATAATGGATAAGTATTATCAAATGAATCGACAGAACGTAAGGATGGTTTTATATCAAATTTGAGCAACTCGTAAATGACGAGACCTATCTTTTCTCAGACTATTTCTCTCTACTTTCCTTCTCTCCCCTATCTCTAGCTATGGATCTCGTCATTTACGAATTGCCTGCCGCTGGCGTTTCCGCACCAGGTTACTATTATTTTATCCTTCAAAACTCACATACATATTCAAAAATAATAATAACAACTTATCAACTATTATCATTCCTTATCACTGAGAAGATGGTCTAACCTATCGACTATTATCATATTCATGATCAGCGTAAAATGAGCTTCATATTGATGAAGAAATATGGACTTTTGGAAATCGATATTTTTGACGTGACGCACTTCTGAAAGTTTACAGATCTTCAGAAGCATTTTACCCCCACATATCGTACATATTCTGGAAGCTGATCAAATTTGCAACAAAATTTCAGAGGTTGATTTTTGAATTTCGAGCTAAAAATTGAATTTTGGATCAAAAACTGTCAAAAAATCGAAAAAGTGCATTTTCCAAATCGGTCTAAGAATTTTATTTTCGGAATCAGCGTATTGGAATTGGATATAATAAGTAGTTTTTGTAAAGTAGTTATTGAATTTGAATTTTTCGAATTTAATTGTTCATATATAGTAGAAGTAATCTATAATATACATAGTAGTTCAAATAAAATCTTCAAATTGTTAATTTCCAGTTCAACAATATACCTGTCTTTATTCCACAAATATCACAATCAAATGAGAAAGAACCAAGAAAGTGTCAAAGAATCATTTCGCGTATTGCCATAACTTGTATGTAGAAATGAGCAAAGTATTGCATGGGAAATATAATTTCAAAATAAAAATATCAAGAAAATGAGCTGAGGTGACGTGGTTTGCTGATGAGAACATTCGATGATTTGTATTGTACATTTACACCAACAAGGTTAAATTCTTTTCTATTAGCTAATTTGGAAAAGTACTCCAAGCCCAATGTAGAAGAGCCCCAATTTAAATATTTAAGTAGTTTTACCACTAGGGTATTAGGGGTTGGTAGGGAAAATTGGGGTCCGTTGTTTTCATTGGGTTTGGGGGCTCTTCTCCTAGTTGCCTTTCTATTGAATTATAGAAAAAATCAGTTAGATTTTAGAAAAGACTTCAATATTATAAAAATAAATAAAAATACCCCCAAAATGAAGAATTCATCAATGTTTCTGGATGTAGCCTGGCGGCGTTCTGGCTGGATTACAGTGTGAGCAATCGCCTGGAGGGCCTCGTTCACCCATCTCCCCAATTGGGCCTTGTCTTCCAACTCTTCCTAAATTTAATCACTTAATTAAAAAAGACCGAGATAAAATTTCAATTAATTTCTAAATTCTTCCTAAATTTAAATTATTAAAACTTATCAAGTTACAAATTTTTGTTTATAATCTTAAATTTGAATAAATCTCAGATCGAGTTGAAATTCATTTAGAAACACTTTCTATAAATTTGACTCGTCTAAACCTCAGATATACTCAAATTATTTTATTTTTTTGCTTAAATCAAACCTGGCATTCCCACTCTGCCCTCATCTCCAGGTCCTAAATTACGAATTTCAATTTAAACCCTAAAAAATTCGAATATTCACCTCCCGGCACTCCCTGAATGCCCTGTCGTCCGTGGCTGCCTTTTTGGCCCTGTTCACCTTTCGGACCTGGGGCTCTGAATTTTAAGTTTTGGAAGGTTTGCAGGGCTTAAAATTCGTACCCAATTGGCCCGGGCAACCCTGCTGGCCCGACCATTTCAACTCCATCCCCAAACTCGCCAGGCAGACCAACGTCTCCGCGCTCACCGGTCATTCCCTGGATTTTTCCGACTTTTATGCTAATTTTCTTCGGCAACTAATCAAATTTGTACAGCAAAAGCGAATGAGATATAATTTAACGATTTTCTAAAAGGGCTCAAATTCTGTTAACTTTTGCCATACGACTTTTATTGATGTCCTTAATCTTTTACTATAGATTTATATCATACTTTTGTGCCCTCAGGACCAGGAGGCCCATCCTTGCCCTTCACGCCTGGCTCACCCTTGAGTCCCGCTACTCCTGAAGAAGTTTGTTGGAACAATTCATGAAGTTTCCGATTTTTAAATTTTACCCGGCGGACCCTTCTGACCTTTCTGGCCAATGTCGCCTTCAGAACCCGGCTCTGAAAGATGCAAACGTAGTTCAAAGTCTTAATGGAAATTAGTCAATTGTACCTCCGGGCTCACAAACAAAGCAGAACTCCATCATTGGCTGTCTTCTCGTCGGGGACGTTGCGTCCTTTCCGGGAAGGCCATTTTCACCCGCTTGACCGTCATGACCGTCCTATTTTTGCATTTTCTAGTGAAGATCATCCTTTTTTTTTGGTGTAAAATTTACCCTTCCATCCCTTCCGTTTGTTCCCGCTTTTCCTGGTGGTCCTATGCCACATCCACACTGCATCTGGTCTGAATTTTCATAAAACTATGCTAAATTTAATCATTTCTAAATTTTGGGCATTTTGAAATATTGCAGTATCGTGACGCGCAAAATAGGGTGGTCTATAATGATGCGGAGATAACGTTTTTAGAACGAAGTTATATGTTACACGGCTTTTAAACATTTCCCTAAATCTAACCCCTTGTATTTACATACGGTTTGCATACACATACAGATGTAATTATAGGCGACCATTTTTTCCCTATGCTTCCTATTCAAATTTAGCCCTAATATTCGTCTATAAATACAGGAAGCCCCTAAAACCTACTCTGTTCGATCCTAGGAGTGGTCGTATATTTGACGTTCTCTGAGGGATAGGTCTCCCTGGATTCGTACTTCATCTCCTCCATGTCTCTGTCTCGAGGCTCGAATGTTTCGTAGGAAGTGTACGGCTTTTCCCGGCTACCAGATTCCGTATGCGTATGTGTGAACGTAGTTTCATATGCGGGTTGATTTGTTGACGGAACCTGTAAATATGCTTTGCGTCATTCAAATATTCACTCAATTTTATCTCATGTATGCTCAACTCATCATCCCTTCTATCACAACACAGACACTGTCTCATGTGTTTAGTAACAATCAGCACAGATAAAATCAAGATATATGAAAGAGGAAAAAATCGATAACCTTAATTCTACGCATAGATTTAAAAAATTAAAATTTTTAGAAATTTAACTATCATTTCCACTATATCAACTTACGGTATATTGCTATCATTCTAACTTCATGCAAACGGAGTGCACAGGCTAAGGACGTTGTTTCCGATTGTTAATAAACATAATATTGCGTCCTAACAAATTGTCGAGTATTAACTAACCTTGGCCTTCCTGGTTGTGTCATAGACATATGGAGGCTGAGTGGTTTGTTGCCGTGGGTAAGTTGGATGCGGAGGGGTTTCTTCATAAGCGGGTGCTCGAGGAGTCGTCCTGGGCATTTCTGAAATCATATTCGTTTTAGCCATCTTATGGAATGTTAGATCTCATGATACGAGGCATGTAAAGATTGTATAAGAAAATGTATCGTAATCTATTTTATTTTGTCTGCATCTTGTGTCATGAAATCATAAGGTTCGTAATTCGCATTATGGTTGTGTTAAAACTCAAATATTAATCTAATCCAAAGTTTTTTGGACCCTGTATTTACAGACGGCTCTTTTTATAATTTCTCCGATTTTCCTACATCCCCTACCCTTTCTATTCGTCTGCAAATACAGGGGACCGTTTTTTCTTACCCGGACGTGAGAAGTAAGGTGGAGCGGGCCGGTTGACTGGTGGAGGTCCATAAGGCATGTATGGTTGATAGATAGGTCGCATAGGCATAGGCTGTGGCATAGGCCTGATTGGCATACTTTGATAGCCCTGAAAATTTCAGATATTCAGTTTAGAATATGACGATAAGTTTAGATTACTCCATAACTAGCGGCATATCCCTGGTATTGATTATTATTGACGAGATGTCGTTTTCTTCGAATTTGTTCTCCCGGCTTGCCTACTTGATTCCATAGATTGCCAGTTCGTAACTGAAATTTAAAAGATGATACAACTAATAAAAGTGCTAGTTAGAGTCAGAGTCAGAGTGAATTTAAAACAGATATTTTTTCATTATTTATCGTATTAAATTTTCGGACGACAATTGAACAGATAATCGCCACTGTTTTTTCTCTGCCTCTATAGATGGCATTAAATTGCAGGCGTTCATGTCATAAAGCGCTAATGGGATTAAGTAGAAAAAATTTCTCGCTTCATCTTCGATTTTTTTGGCAGGCAGGGAAGGAAAATCTTATTGACGATTATCTCAAATCGCCACGATAAATCTCGTTCTTTAAAAGAACAATATTCATTAATTCATAAAAAGACTTACTATGCAAAACTCGACTTCATGTTGTAGGGAGGAGTGGATTTGCTGAATATGGCGATAGATGAAGGGCACCATTAAAATGCAGAAGAAGGCCGCTGCGACGGATATCGAGATGCCTGAAAGATTAGGGGATTTCATATGTCCGAGGATAAAGATAAATTGTAAATGGCATAATTTACACGATTTTAGATTAAAAATATTCGAGGCAACTCGGTACATGGCTAGTGCCATTTGTTTTATTACAATTTTCATGTAATAAAAATCATATTATTTCCAGGTTGCTATTGTTCTGGTCAAACGAAGTGACAGATCGTGCGTTGACAAAATAAAGAGGCAGAGGAAGTTGTGTACCACTTTCTTTATATTATCCCTTGCCGGTTCTCTTTTCTCTACGCTCTAGCCACCCTCTTTGTGCGCATAGCTGTGACGCACATTTCTCGCAACGGCGCTCTTTAACACACGAACTGTCTTATTTCATTTGACCGATACGAGAGAAAAATATGAACGATGCATACCTGCAATGGCTAAGGCCTTGAGCCTGTCAGCCTCCCTCCTCAGTTGCTGCTCTCGATTCGTTGGGTCGAGAGAACCCATGTTTTGTTAATTACGAGCCACTACCTTATTTAATTATCTTGTAGGCCAAATGGCTGAAATCAATAAATTTAAATATTAAAACTATATTTTTGAAAAATATCGCTGATTTGTAAAATTGGCCAAATTTTAGGACTAAGAGTAGTGTATTGATTGATAAGTCTGGTGAATTTTGCAAAATGAGGATGATGAATTGTAGAGGGTCGAATCAATCCAATTCTAAGCTTAAAAGTAAAAGTAACAAGGAATGTCGTTGGTTTGTATAAAGAGAAAGGCAGGGATTAAATGTCCAGAACGCAAATATCTTTCTCCTTTTATCTGAGGAAAAAGAAAAGAAGATGGGCGAAATCTGACAATGAAGCATGACGAGGTGAAGTTTAGCCTGCGGAAGGACATCCTGAGATTAAAGGAAGGCAGAGTGACATAAGACTTCAGAATATGAAAGGAAATAATTGAGAGATGATCGATGAGTGGATTTCGATGCAGATTTGATCTAAATTGAGGAGGCGACCACGAAAGGCCTATGGAATTCGAAAATTCCGATTTAGGTGACGTAGAAAATTCTTCTCCATGCAAAAAATACAAATTTCAATACAGTTTTGTGAAGATCAACTTCTTTTCCCACTTAAACAGTTGATCTTCACGGAAACCCTAAAAGTGGATGCCCGAAAAGCTAACGAGTCAAAAATGAGGTGCGCGTATCGATTTGTGATATCCTCAAAATTTTGCTGAGGGCTTCTGTTCGTCTGGATAAAAGTGAATTAAACGCTGAGTGGGCGTGGCTTCGATGGCTGTGGTTCGGGATGAGAAAAAGGGCTGAGGTGGGAGGATAGCGGCCGAGGGGAAGAAAGGTTTTCTCTCGAAGGCTTGGGCAACCGACCGGTAGATGCTGAATTCTGCGGTCATCGGCTGCAGGGAGACAAGGCAAGAAGAAAGACGGGAAGGCAGGAAAAGGAGACGCCACCACAAAAACCAGATAAGCCGAGAACTGCATAACGCGAACGCGCAGAAAAATGAAGAAAGGAGGGAATATAGTGCATTTTCGAGAGGATTGAGAAATCCAGAAAAAGAAAGAAAGAAAAATATCTCCGATACTCGAGAGATCCGAGAAATTGAGAAAGAGAAGAAATATTGCGGGATTTGAAGAGATTTGAGAATAGTAGAGAAAGAAAAAGAACGCGATAACCGAAGTGCCCCATGGAATTGGCAACCGAATCCTCGCCTTTCCGCGATGATTTATTTCTTGCCAACGAATGTCGTTGAAGAGAATATGTTTATCTTCATTTATCGCATTTATCATCATATCAATTATTAGCCGTTTATTATTTCGAAAGTGACAAATTTTACACAATCTCAAAGTGTTATCAAAATGAAAAAGATACTATTGATTCTAATAGGTATCATCTATCCATTAACATTATTAACGGTTTATTATTAGAGTAAGACATTTCTACACAATAATTTCGAAATTGTTGAGATGAAAATGGAGTTATATTTATCACCTAACAAAAACATTAGCTGTCTATTAAAGTGAAACATTTTGCATAAGAAACTCAAAGTTGGAATGATATGAAGAAGAATATGGCAAGTATTGCACAATAGATTTTGTCAGATCAAAAGAATGAATTATTGCAATGCATTATTCGAGTACCTGTCTCATCAAGTTATATCACAATTATTAAAAAAGCCTAAAGTAAATTGAATCAAATCAAAATCCAATTAATGGAGTTTAGTCTCATAGAAGGAGAAGCCATTCTTGTCGCTATCACTTTCCATTTCTTCGAACGATTTTGACGGACGCATGCCACCTGTAAATAAAAAAAAATGAAAAATTTCAATGTCGCACCTTTTTAAGAAAGGAGTGCACTTTACAAAAATATATGTATAAAATTTTTAAACGCCACCACCTTTCTAAAAAGGTAATATTTGCAAAAAAAATGCAATCTTTAAAATATCATATTTAAAGGAAAGGTGTACTATTATAAAACTATGGGTGTTTATAAATATGGTCTATATATCTGGAAGAAGTGAAATTTCGAACAAAAATTTACCCCCAAATCCACTATCCTTCTGCGTTTGGCTATTTTGATCGACCATGAAGGCTGGGACCTCTTCTTGGCTGGTTTGCTGCACGACTTCCAGTGCGGGATGCATGAAGCCCTCCGCCGGTGGCAGTTTGATCTTCTCTTAAATTTTATTCATAAAAAATAAGTTCCGATTTAAATTATTTTATCTCAGATTTTAATTTCATTTAATCTAACCGTACAGAGTGCGCTGAAAGTTCGGACCGCTTTTGCATTAAAATTCGAGACTGAACAAATTGCAAATCCATGGATAAATGAATAAAATGTCTCAAATGAGAGTAGCACTGGCATTAGAGATTATAATTTTCGAGTTTTTTCTTCAATTTTAGCTACTATTATCCTGATGATGACATTTTCAAATAAGAGCAAAAGTGGCCCAGACATTTAGCGCATCCTGTAAATGATACCTGGCATAGGCCTGTCCATCAGTAACCCTGAATCGTCAGCAAAAGCTGATTTCACTCCTGCTCTACCTTGTTCATAGCCAACGTCCTTATCTGAATTTAATAAAATCTTAAAAAAAAAAACTCGGCTATTTGGAAAATAGTTGCATGCGAAATGGTATCGAATTTGTTAGGGAAAAGGTTCTCTTCCTTTATTGTCGATACCAAAATCTGAGAGGTCGAAAATGAAGGGAAAAAGAAGCGATTTTAGGCCAGTCTCTCCTTTTCGCGTGCTATTTTTCGCTTTTCTAGCCACTAAAAATAACTGTGCACCACTTTGCACGCCTTCCAGATTTCGGCATCAACAATACTATTTCGTATATAACGATGCAACTAATTTTGCAGGTTGCCAAAAACCGAAGTTTTTATTTGAATTTTACCATTGAACTTAGGAATTTCGCGTCTGACAGACTGCTGGAATTCGTTGAGCTCATTAATTCGCGGCTCGTAATAAGGGGCGTTGGCTGATGGAGACGAGGCTCCGTCCACAGTCAGATAATCGGAAGAAGGCCCTCTTCGATTCGGACTGCCAAACGACCCTCCCGACATTTGGTTCGAATAGGAGATCGGGATCGGATAGGCTACTTCTTCTGAATTTCAATATTTCGATTACAATCCTCAAAATGTTGCTTAGTTTTTAGAAAATTGGTTCAACTTTGAAAACTTGTGTATAAAACTTCAGAATGAATGATTCAATTGTAAAAAATTCTAAGATCTTTAAAATAAGTTTCGATCAAATTGCATAAATCTAGGAACACAATATCGAAATAGACTATTCCTCCTACTTCTAGGAGTCGACGTTTTGCTTTTGGTAAGGAATTCTGGTGGGGGTGGGGGCGGAGCCAGAGGTCCCGAATATCCCTTTGGAGGAGGGACGAAGTACGGAGGCAAATAGCTCGGTGCAGTCTGAATGTTGTTGATCTGCACGTGTTTTTCCCCCATTAAAAAATTACTTCCTGAGGTATTTCTTCTTCGTATTTCTTGACTTTTTCTAGCTTTCTCCTCTTTTTCTCTTCCTTCAAGGCTTTTCGTTGTTCCCTTGCTTCTTCTCGTTTCTTCAACATCTCCTGTCTGCGTCGTTCTTTTTCTGCAATCGCTTCTGATTCATTTGTAGTCTGATCGGAATTCGATAGGTCTAGCGGAGCTCCGGTGACGAATTTGTCCTGAAAAATTCCACCCTAAAAATAGAAGACCATGCCCTTCTTATTTTTACTTTTCAAGGAGTCTTTTAACTTATACTTTATAGTAGGTTCCCTGTATTTACAGACGGATAGGGAAGGCAGGCAGAGAATGTAGGAAAAACGGAGAAGTAAGAAGAACCAGCCGTCTTTAAATACAAGGGGGCTTTTACAATGCACATGGTCTTATATTTTCATAAGTATATACCCTAAGAAATGGGGTTGTGGTTGTGTATTTTTATAACTTAAAAGGAATCTTCTATTTTAAAACTACAGTAATCAAGTGACCGCGTTGATTTTGCTCTTCTTCTTAGCCGTTTCAATAGCAACTTCGATAGCCTTCTGTCTCAACATCCGATCTCGTCTCATGGATCCAGGTGCCAGAATTTCCCTAGCAATTTGGGTTCCGAAACCAATCAGCGAGTTTTCTGCGTCCACGCTATCTGATGGGTCTGAAAGATCATTCAAAACTGATAAATTATGCTAATTTCGGCAACTAGAGAAGTAGTTGCATCGTAGCATCGTTTTGCATGCGAAATAGTATAGGATTTGTGAGGGAAAAGTCTCTTCCCCATACTATTTCGTATGCAACTACTTTTCAGGTTGCTCTAATTTCAAACCTTTCGTGTCATAAGTCTGCACTCCTCTTGCAGCCGCACTACCGTATCTACTGACGTCTCTATCAGAGTCCTGCTCAGGGGTATAAGTTCTCGACCCCGATGCCACTACCTAAGAGATGCTCAATGAAGATCGGCTTTATTTATGGCTTCCTACCCTTGGTCTGCTCAGTAGTGGAAGAAGAATGGGTGAAATTCCATCCAGAATGCCCACGACGGGAGTTATCACGTTGGCTATGTTGGGGTTGGACTCGGAATTTGCGTTGGCCTGAAATTATAATCAAGAAATAAGTTTTGTGAATAACGACAACTTGGAAACCACATGAGACATATCGAGCAAAGCTAGTGTAGGAGATATATATATCGTTGTTATAAGTGCGCACTATTTAGCTTTGACCATGTGTAATGTTATCATGAGCTTTTTAAGTGATCGAATAATCTTACATTCAAATTGAATACAGTCGATCCAGTGCTCGGTGCGGTAGAATTGCTTCCCCCAATATCAGCAGCCAAAGTTGTGCTTTGCGTGGTCGCAGGCTCGTCCTCCATGGGGATCTTCGCTGCATCAGAATGATGTTTTTTCGATTTCTTTCGCTTCTTCTTGTCTTTCTTGCCCTTCTTCTTCTCATTCATCGAGCGCACTAAAATATAAAAACCAATCAAAATGACGAAAAATCGATAATTTCCATATGAACACATAATTAACCATTGTCTAAAAGAATGCCATCAACTTGCAATTTCGTGAGGATCAGCTTACTTTTCACTTCCTCGCCACTTTTCTTGTCCTTCTTTTTCTCTTCTACTTTCTCGGGCTCAGTTTCAGATGTTTCAGCTTCTTCGTCGCTATCCTCCGTGCTGCCTTCAGCGATTAATGCCGATGGATTATTTTCGCCGTTTTCGTTGTCTTCTTCCGACGTTCCCTGACTGAATGACGATTCTTCCTCTTCCTCTTCAGCCTCAGGCAATTTGCTCGAATCTGTTGTCGTCGTTGTCTCCTCCTGCAATTAAATTAATTGTTGTCTTATATTGTCAATAGCAGTCACTTGGGATAAAATAAACGACACGCTAATTTCTATGAATCGAAGTTTCATCCTTTTATCTTGTCCCAAGTAAGCGGTCATTGACAGTACTTCAAGTTAACTTTAACCCAAAGTTTAAATGCCAACGGCTCTTAACGTTTTGAACAGAATTCAATTAAATCCACGTGCTTAATAGTTAATGAATATCATACCCGACTGTTTTTCTTCTCAGACACAGTAGTACTTGGTTTCTCTGTCGTCGTCATTTTTGTCGTTGAGGATTCAGAAGTCACTTTTAACGTCGTCATCAGCTTTGTCGTTGCCGTTGAATTCTTCGGATCTTCAACTGTTAAATTTGCAGTGATGATCTTCACGCCCTGAGCCTTTCCCTTCTCGGTTTTGTTCTTCGTCTCTGCTTTTGCTGCCAGAATCGCGTTGAGATTTTCTACATTCAGAAGAATCAATAGTTTTCAGGAAATTTTCAAATTTTACCCATTTTCTGTAGGAATTCGTTGATCTTGTTTCTAGCGGCATCTCTTTCTTTTTGACGTTGTTCAAAAGCATCGTAATTCACTCGATCGTGCTGCTTTTCGACGTCCAACAAGTTTAGCAGCTAAAATATTCTAATTTCAAAGAGTTACTGTAACACAATATTATGTTTATTAACAATCGGAAACGACGTCCTTAGCCTGTGCACTCCATTTAGATGAAGTTAGAATGACAACAATATACCGTAATTTGATGTAATGGAAGTGATAATATAGTTTTGAAAATTGAAACTATAAAATCTTAGTTCAGGATTAGGTTATCGATTTTTTCCTCTTTCATATATCTTGATTTTATCTGTGCTGATTGTTACTAAACGTGGGACAGTGTATAATTTAACCATACCCTCTTAGCCTCTTCCTTCAATTGATGTTCCAATTTAGCATTGCTTTTCCTCGACAATCCAGTAGTGACGGTTTCGTTATCGACTTTCTCGACTTCACTTGGAGCTAGCAACTTTTCGACCTGTCGTGACTCATTCAGATACAATTCTTCCAGCTTCTTGATGTACTCGGGCTTGTTTTCCAACTTAATGGGCTCCGATGGAATTCTGATATTGACTCCAGGAATCTTGACGTCCGAAATAGATTCGTTCTTCGGAGCTGCCGTAGTTGTCGTCGTGGCGTTGATCTTGGAGTCAGAAACGGTGACGGTGCTAACTGTCGTGGTTGCATTCTGCTTCTTCGTTGTAGATGGGGTGCTTGACATTGGCGTCGATGAAGTACTGTTTTCTAAGGTGATCTTCTCCTTCTCTTTGACGGTTTCATTGATCATTCTGCAATTATATTCAGTGATTTAAAATACAGAATTAACTTTAATCCTGAGCTAGTTTTTTTTAATGAATCCTGATATTTTGATATTTTAGCCTCAGAAAACAATGTTTTATAAATGGCTACCTGGAAGCCACACGACACAAGCAAAATATCATACTCGAGATATGCCCACCTTCTTGCGTAGTCATACTATTTCGCATGTATCATGTGTCATGATGTCAGGTGGTTTTCCAGACATCCTTTATAAACTAGGTACCTCAGAATAGTCGATTCAATTTTGGCTTCCTCCTCTTTCAGCTGCCTTTGGGTGTGGAAGACCACAGTGAATTGTGGCTCTTTTACCGTTGTAGTTGCCATTTTCGTCGCCGAGTCTTCAGAAACCGGTTTCGTCGTCGTTGTTTCTATTGCCGTCTTTGTTGTTTCAGTCTAAATCCACAAGCGAGAGCTTTATTTGCACACAAACTTTCCCAAATAAGGGCAAAAAGTTCAACCAACCGGTTTTTTCGAGGTGCTTGTCTTGGAAGACTTTTCAGTTTCCTAAAAATTCGACAAGTTTCTAAAATGATTGAATAAACCTAAATAGACCTCTTCATCAGCATCGTTTTCAGACTCTTCTTCATAGCTGACAGGGTATTCTTCTCCTTCGCTCTCAGTTATTTCAGTATCATCCTGAGGCAAAGGAGTAGTTTTCTTCTGCGATTTAGCCTTTTTCGATTTCTTCGGCTTAGGTTTAGTCGTTGGTTTCTGAGTTGTTGTTGTTGTTGTTGCTGTTGTAGTCGTAGTAGTAGTAGAAGTTGGGAACGGGTTTTCGCCCTTTATCCTATAAAAAAATCAATTTTAAAGGTTTAAGTTTAAATTTACCTAGGCAAGATAATATTGAGCAGTTTTTCATTGATGATTTCCCCTTTCTTCTTGCGTAATGAATTTGGATCGATGCCTTCTGGGACTTTGGGAGATATCGTGAACTCTCGAAGTTTACTGGGGTCATTGCTTAAATTTTAACAATCTGGAGTAAATTGTAAATTCAAATTTATTACCTATTTATGATCATTTTTTACATTTCAAATGCTAAGGAAATGGTATGTCATAAACACTATTTGGGGCCATTAATGTAAATTACATATTTTATTAAATCGACTGTTTTCGAACGTGGAAAAACTTGAACATTGATCCCTTTTCATTTAGTTGGTTCAGCGCTTTATTTGTGAGGCGAATAATATTTTCATTCATTCGATATAGGATGTTTAAAGGGAATAAAACGTTCGCAGCGATAATCTGTAAAAGTAGCCATGCGGCTCCCGGAAGGACACCGATTTTGAGCAAAATAGTATGTGGGAGAGGTTCTCTTATAAGTGCTATTTTCGTCAAAAATAATTATTTTTCGGGGGGCTACGTGGCTACTTTTACAAATTGCCTCCACAAGTCGGTTTTTCTTTTAACCCTTTTCACGATGGTGGTGGTTTTAAATAAGATAATTTCGAAAAAGCGACTAACTATTTAGGATCATGCCTATTGGAAATCCGTCTGAAGACCTTGCCCCAAGCAGCCAAGGCCTTGCTCATTCCGAACTGATCCGAAATCTCCTCCATCGTTTGCTGCGAGGAGAACAGGTCGAATTGAGCCCAAGTTAGGTGGAATAGAAATTGCAGAAGAAATGCGTGTAGACGCATTCTGGAATTTAAATTATTGAAATCTAAGGACAATAATTATTTGAATGTAATCTGGTGTTTAATCAATTACTAAATGACACATGGCATGACAGTGATTTTAAAGGAGTCTAAAAGTAAAATGAAGAACGATATAATATTAATCTGGCGATAACAATAATTTGTATGTAAAAGTGAAATCTAGCAATAAGAAATATGATCCTTCATGCGTTATCTAAAGGTGAAATGATTACATGGCGTAATAGAAATGTAACGATAACGATCATTCTCATAAGTGAAATTATATAATTGCAGTCTAATAAGAGAAATGACCTCACGCTTTTTATTCTAACAATTCAAAGTGAAAGTTAGAGAAATTCTTTCGAAACTGATAAAAGATAAGAGAGATTTTATCAATGAATGATGGACAAAAATAGCTGCCTAAATGTGATAACATTATCAGCATCTGATGTTAAGCATAAACAAGACGTGAGGAATTTTTTTTAGCAGAAATAACGTTAATTTGGAAATCGTAAATGAAAATGGAAAGGAAAAGCGGCGAAATGAACAGTTTTAGAGGGACTGAGAAATGCGCAATGTGTTGGAAATAGTGCATGTTAGAGGAAAACAATGAAAGCGAAACTTCAAAGGGAAAGTGAGAGGATGCAGAGAAGCAGAGAGTGAAGAATTGCGGTCATTCCCAAGTGAGAGGGGGTCAGATAAATGAAAGCAAAGCGAAATATCTCTTTCTTATTATGCCTCTCTTGGACGAATCAGGAAAGGGAAATCTCATACCGACTGACTCTTTCATGCAGGATTAGCAGTGTCTCAGTGTCTTCACTAGCCTTTAGTATTCCATACCCACTTTTTGCGAAGAGAGTAGGGGAAAAGAAAAAAGTGGGTGTGAAATACTAAAGGCTAGCCCGAGGCATGAACTAACTAACGCGCGTATAACGGTAGGATTTGTATATTCAAATTTTTAGGGAACAGTGGAAAATCTGCGTGAAACATTGAAAAAATAAAGAATTATTCTCATAAGCGGTAAGCGATGCTACAACAAAATTTGTAGATTCACCGGGGGATCGGAGATAAAGCTCAGGGTCAGTTAATTAGATCTAGTAGATAATTATGAGACTAAAATACAACTTTTTCGCTTTTATTTTGATGCCACTTTCAGATTCCGTTTCAAAATATTTGAGCTTCAGAGTATATTCTAAACACATGTTTACATTGTGCTTAAACCTAGGGAAGACGATCGTCAGATACCCCTTGCGACCTACCCCCTATAGCTTACTTTCGTCTGACGAAAATGCTCCCTAGGTCTGCATTTGGACTAAACGTCTGCCTAGGCCAGGTTGTCCTAATTTGTATTTTTACAGGTTTTTTTCTATTAGTATTATTATGGGTACTATAGATTGTAGTTTGCTGGTTAATAAATTTAAAAAATTGATTCTGTACGTTTCTTTATTGCTTATGTAATAAATTGTTAGAACGAACAGTGATTATCACCTCACGTTTTTGCATTATACAATCAATCATGAAACACGCAATAATTTATCAAATTTCGATTACTTTGTATAAAAATTCCTTCTTTAGGAAATAGTTACAATATTACGATATTTATCTTTTTAAGGCTAGATTCTATTTTCTGAAGCATATCTACTTATATATGAAAATCAAAATCCCATGACCAATATTACTTTTATAATCTGGTTAATCGAATCCTTCTCTGACGCTTCACTTTTCACATTAGTTGTTTTCACCCAGCTATCGCTATCACCAAATCTCGTTAGATTGCGAAATCTTCAAATATCATCCTCGAAAGTGGTAATTTACTCAAGCTTCTCACATATCCGATTCAAATGTCGAAATCAGAATTAATTTCGAATTAGTTAAGAAGTTGGGTTTGTAATGTTTTTCATAACTTAACACTTCGTTAACATTGTAATATTTGATCAGGTTTGATGATATTTCAAAATTCCCTTTATAAAAGCCTACAGAATAAATGAGAAAATAGCTGGACTGTGGAGTTAGGAAGAAAGGAGGAACACGGCGCGCTTACCTCAGATGACCATAATTTCGCGTAGAATAAACCATTTTGAGAAATTTAAAAAGAATTCGAATCTGGAAAATACGGGCTTTCAGATAATGAAGCGTTTGATATTCTGCGACACTTAACAAAGATAGACTTGTGGCCTCTACCTATAGTTTATTTTCGTCCGACGAAAATGCTCTCTAAGTCTGTAGGGAGTACTAATTTTTTCCAAGAAATTCTCGATTTTTTTCGACAATGAAAATAAAATAAGTCGCAACCACGTTTCTCGCATATCATATCGTTCCTTGAGTTCTGAAGGAGTAAAAGGTTAGAAAGGGAAGAAGAGATTGTAGGCCGATGTCAAAAATATAAGTAGCTAGAGCAAAGTGAGAGAAAGAGAAAGGGATAAATAATTCTTCCTTGTGTTTTAGATACTTCATTTCGTGCCATTTTGATCGCTTTTTCTCGCAAAATTTCCCCGATAACCTTTGATTTCTTATGCTAATTTTATCACTCTTCTGCAAAATCAAAGTTTATCTTCACAATTTTTATTGAATCTTTATACTAATTTAATTATCTCCTCGGTTGTTGTTCAAATTTTTATGCTAATTTTATCACTTTTCTTGCAGAACTAAAGCTGATCCTCGTCATATTTTCTAAAGTTGAATGAAAATCTTATGCTGCTGAATTATAAGGTTTTACTTCTCTCTTTTTGTTTGTTATGCTAATTTTATATTTTACTTCAATGCTTAAAGCTGATCTTCATTCATTTTTTATTAAGATTCTTATCTTTATGCTAATTTCCATAACTTTTTCAATTAGCATAGTTGATCGTTATGAACGTTTCTAGGAGTTGTCTAATTTTCTATAAATTAAAAATTATTAATTTATTATATGACGTCAAGCTACTTTTTTGCATCTTTATCAATCACTCTCAACTTTTAGAATTGCGCGCGCCTCTTTTCTTATATCAATTCCCAATTTATTTCGCACGAAACTTTCATATCGCATTCTTCCAGGGGCATTCTTCATTTGAGCCGCTTTGATGCGCTGTTTGAAGTTTGTTGCGGAAATTGAAATGATTATTTATCAAAAATATACCGAAAGTTACCATTTTGAATCTTTTGTCTGTTCATCCTATTCCAAATTTTAAAATTCATTCAGGACCCCCTAGTCGAGTTTTTTTCTTCTTTTAGCAAATATTTTGAATCCGACACTTAAACATTGTATATTTCAGCCCGTCATTCCATCTTTTAAAATTGGACTTCTTACGCACGACTAGTCGTGGCTCCGGGAAACGCAATTCCGTCGTAACGCTGCTGCCCCCAACCTTCTGAGGGCAGCCCTCCCCACCAATATTCCTAAATCTTTCGAGGGCAGCCCTCGTAATTCCTACACTTTTGAGGGTAGCCCTCTAATTTCACTGAAATCACCCCGGTCGTCAATAGATTGATCGGGGAAAATGGTCTGGAAGCTGAAATCGAACCGGACAATCGGAATCTGCTATCTGCTTTTGGGACTCAGCCTGATCGCTATCAGAATCGAGACAAATCTCGCAGATTTCGGCACCCCATCATCAGACATATTCACCACCGAAAAACCCAGACGTAGATTCCAGGTAAGGAAGTTTTTATGCTAATTATCAAGGAAATTCATGATGCAAATGCTTTTAATGTAAGAAATGGATATTTTCCCTTATCAAGAAATTAGAAGTTGACCATTACGTCAATTTTATCTTCCTAAGAAATATGTCACAAAATCGTGTACACCGTTTATGAATCAGTAGTACAAATAAAAACATAATGATTCCCCAAAACCATAATTTTAATTCTCAATCGTCGTGTGTTTGCGTAATCCTGAGCGAACAATATAATTCATCGTTTTGTTTCGTAATTTCGAAATTCCACAAAAATTCCCATTCCGGCATCGAATTTGCAAAAATATTGATAAGGGAAATGACGACTCAAAACAAATTTCCAGGGATTTTTAATTTCATAGTGCGAAATTGATTTCGATTTTGCAGTATCCATATACTCTTTACTTGGGCCTAACGAGAAAGGAGAAACAGCTCGGCATGAAATTAGATGAACACGGCAACAAATACATTCTGTGTTTGGTGAGTGACGCAGATCATATACGAAATTGATTTTAAAAAATCCGAATCAAACCACGATTTTTCTGATCAATGCATGTATGAAAAAGATAAAAATTGGATTTTGGTGATTGCCCTGTAGATAAGTGTTCATTAGATCATCGCTGAGGAATGAATAAAAATCCATTGACTTTTGTGGTATGAGCGGCAACCAGGATAATTCGTTACTTTGTTGCTTACTAAGTAGTATGGAAAAAATTCCTTCCTACTTTGCTCTATAGGGCTCGCAAGTGGCTTTATGAAATTGCCTAATTAGCGAGAACAACAAATTTTTACCGATTTTCGCTTCACAAAATGGCCGGTGCTTGCGAACTCTAGCTCTATGCCTTTAATTATGGGTAACGAAGTAACGGATTATCCAAATTGCTGGTATGGACTATAGGAGTTCAACTTCGTACGATATATCAATGAAGATAATAAACTTATAATTAAAGTCAACATAATCGAACATTTCTCGAAGGAAAACGAAGAAAATTCGAATTCAGGTAAACAACGGTACACACTCAGCAACAATAAACACGTCGTTGTTGGCAGAATATGAAAAATCTGTCCGATGTTATGCCAAAAGCAGTAAGCAAGTCCCAGCCTGCATCGCTGTATTCCAACCCGTCGATTATGCGAATGAAGTAAGGGTTTTAAGTTTGATTCAAAATCAAGCTTTCAACTAAAATTCTATACATAGTTAGAGGGCACAAGCTTCCTCTCTCCCCATATACATTTTCACGTGATACAATTATCCATCGTCAAGGTAAACTAACCGCGATAATCGTGAAAATCAAGAAATTCTTTGAATTTGTGCTGGGCACAGATTTATACGAATGAAAAACGGAATTTATAAAGAAAGAAGAAGCATTTAATCAAAGCAGTGCTACAATATCTACCGAAATATCTCACGGGCTTTTAAAAAAGCAAATTTCATGGAGTTATTTCATACTACTTTACTAATAGTAAGAAAAATAGGACTGAACGGGACAATTTTGAACATTTAAGCACGGTAACCAATCCGAAAAGCCCATCTCCGAAGAGCGCATTGTTCATCGAGGCTGTTGGGAGTACTACGACGCAATCGTAGGAGAATGTAGCTTTGACGACGAGAAGAACGGGGAGAATCCCGCGAAGGTGAGGATTTATATGAATCATAAATCATTCGATCTTTGACCAGCAATTGATATTATTTACCAATCAAGACCATTCAGAAGGTTCTTTTTCTCATGTATCAGCTCATTATACCTTCTCAATTACCTTTATCTGTTCGTCGAAATTCAAGATTTTACAGTAGGAATGCTATTTGAAAGACCTTTGACCAAGAACGAGCTAGCGTTGTTTATCACAATGGACCACTCGAAAATCATTCCGCGCGGTCCATTATACCGCAATTATCTCTGCTTTATCCCTCATTTAATCTAGTCTCGATTTAATCTCAGTTAATCGTCTAATTGCAGTGCGCCGCGGACAGTAATGGGTGGCACCATTGCTGCTGCAGATCCACCAACTGCAATCAGTTCGTCTACCTCTTGCCCCCCGACGAAAGAGACACCGCTTTGTTTGTCGACCAAGAACAACTCGGTAATTTTAACCTAATTTTCTAGCCAATCACTCTAGCTAAATATTTAACCCCCCTAATTATTATCAATGGCCCGAGGATTCATTCACTACGACCCCGCCAACCCCTATAATGACCCTTACGGAAGAAGAATTCGATATTCTTGTGTGTTAGATTGAAAATAAGAAAGATCCATTTTTCGCCATGATTTAAATTTGACCCATCTTCTTTGCAAAATCTACTAGATCTGAAGAAAAATTTCCAAATATTTAGCAAACAATTTTCAGACTATTCGAAGAACGAGTTTCTCTTTTGGTTTTTGCCGAGACTACTCATCCCGATTTGCCTATCCTTGGCGTGCATACTTCCAATATGTCTTTATAAGCACCTAAAGAAATGGCTGAAGGACCGACAGAGCAAGCATAAGGCATCGAATTTTGAAATAAACTTGAATTTCTATCGTTCAATTATAGGACAAGTTGGTAGTCGCTACGGATACCAAAGAGAAACTGTTGGATGACTTGATCGGAGGCGGCACCACAGATGATTTGGACATCAATGAGTTTACGGTAGATTTGATTCGAGCTAACGTTTTCAAAGATCTAAATTTAGTCGATCGCCCGAGGTCGGTTCGGTGAGGTATTCCGAGGCGAGTGGAAGCGACCCCAAGGAAGGATGATCGTCGCCATCAAGCAGCATTTCGCTAACGACAAGTGTAGCGTCGAGAGCTACAAGACTGAAAAGGCACTTGTATTCTCTTCAAATCTGATTTTTATCGACGATTTCAGGAGATCTACGAAATCCTGAGAGTTCAAAAGCATGAGTTCATTCTTCAATTCTTGGGCTATGACGACAAACAAGATCGACTGTGGATCATCACAGAGTACATGGAGAATCACAGCTTGTTCGATCACTTGAAAGACTTCCAATACGTCCCAGTCCGAGCGCTGAAGATGTGCATCGAAATCATGTCTGCTGTTAGCTACTTGCACAGCGAGGAGTATGAGAATGGAGTGACGGTCAAGCCGATGATTGTTCACAGGTAATCCAACCTTCAAAATAACTTAACGAGCGGCAAATTTTTCAGAGACATCAAGTCCAAGAACATCCTCATTCGACGTGATCTGACCACCTGCTTGGGAGATTTCGGACTCGCTTGCAAATATGAGCATGGATCGACGAACAAGACCGAATTTTCACTGGTAAGCTTCAATTTATTTGCAGAATCAAGGGAATCGTATTTTATTTTAGGTCGGCACTCGCCGCTACATGGCCCCAGAAATGCTCGAAGCGACACAAGAGTTCACTTCGTCTGCATTCAAGCAGATCGACGTCTACGCTACTGCTCTGGTAAGGCACTTTTTACATTTTCTTTTCAAGATTCATTTTATTTTAGGTGCTCTGGGAAATTCTATCCCGAACTGAAGCAGACGATGAGGGCTCTGTTCCCGAGTACAAAATGCCCTTCGAAGAAGAAGTCGGTGTGGTTCCGACCCTCGGCGACATGAGAATGATAGTTGTCGGTCGGAAAACCAGGCCCGAATTCAGGATGGAACTGCTTATGACAGCGGTATTTTTAGAATAAATTTAACGAAGTAACCAGAATATCCAGATCCTCGTCGAAATGAGCAACGTCGTCTCAGAGATGTGGGAGACTGAAGCAGACGCAAGGATCACTGCTAGAAATGCTCTCGAGAAACTCTTGGGAATTGCAAAGAGGAGAGGATATCGAATGCATGGTAAAATACTTTTAACTCTTTGAAATTTCAACAGTGTTGTTTCAGCGCTGAAGACTGGAGTGGGCGCTAAGCGGTGGTTCCCAGATCGCCGTCTCCTCGAATCCATCGTCGAGTTAGAAGATAACGATGTCGAAGAGGACTTGTACAAGGAATTCGATTATATTTCGTCAAGTGGAAATGGCTCAAATTTCTCTTCCAGATCCCCGCGCCTGAAATAATCGAAATCGAAGACGACCCATCGATATGGCGCGAAGCCATTCCAGTCGGCATCAACCCCAGAACCGTTCTTCACAAGCTCCCCGATGGGCCAGCGCCAACCAGTCTGCCGCCTCCTCGACAACCGAATTCTGCTCTAGACAATCGAGCGGCGTCAGGGCTACCAAATCGAGCACAAATTGCTAAGCGAAAGCAGGAGCCTGTGAAGGCAGTGAGCATTGACAACATCCTCAACGACCAGAGCATGGCTATGTCGTACATCTTTGCCCGAGAACCAGGAACAACTATCATGAAAACAAAAATCTCGACTCAAACCGAAGAAATGCCACAAGGTATCGAGGAAAATAAGATGACTCCAAACGGGCACGTTAAAGCAGAAATGGAGGAATCAATCTCGACGCACAGCACTCAGAGCTCCGTTCCTGAAGATCCAGCAATTTTCTCATCGAGCGCAACGAGCAGTCAGTCAGAGGAAAGCGGCATCATCAAACACAATCGTGCTGCGGTGCATAGGGTTCAAGGTACAAACAAAAGTTTTTAACTTGCTAACTTTCAAAGAATCGGATTCCAGAGCCAACATCTACGATAGTCCAAACGATCAACGAGGAAGCGGAATCGCGGAAGAGTCCTCTGATCGAAGAAGTTCCGTTTATTCAACCCGAGAAGGAGCATCGGAATGGTAACGCCTACATCTACATCGGGAAGTGTGAAACGACAGAGGAGACTGTGGATCTTGATCAGGTATCAAATTTATTTCTGCAAATTTTCTTCCTGCTCTAAAGGATGCATGCATTAATTCTACCTCAATTTAATGACTTAAAAAGTCGTTCATGACTAATTTTCTACAATTTCAGGCGGAGCGACCGTTGCTCAATGACTCCTTCCGAAATTCTGTCAACAAAAAGAAGAAAAAAGGCCACAAGAATCGGAATCGAAGCAACACTGCTGGTATTGAAATGGTGCCGTTATGAGAATGGAATGCGTTCACAAGTAATAATTCAGCAGTTAGAAAAGAATAGAAATACTACATATAAATATTTCTGGCTAAATCGCGGTAGTTATATTGCTTTTATAAGATATGCGATTTCATCAATTTAGGATTTCTCTAAATGATTATGAAAGCTCAGATTTATTGTTATTTCGAATATTTATTCATATCATTGACAATATCATTCACTCTTTTCCATTCTAGATGAAATTTAAAAGAAGACGAATACTATTGTCATTTTCTTGCAATTTCACAAATGCCTCTAAATTACGCCACACTGCTCTAATATGGGTTCCGGGATGATTGAAAGTAATCTTGAAGGAAAATCTCATTTTGATCGCCCCCAGTACCTCACGAAATGTTCAAATTCCATTTACATTAACGCTCCTCTGCTTTTCTAGTCTTTATTCTAATGCTCGACCATTAAAAATAATTATTATTTCCTCCTGAATTTTAAATCAAAATTCTATAAATTAGAATATATTCGATCTCCGTGATACGTTTCCCGTATTTTATGTGCAATTTCACGAGTAGATTCTTACGAGATGATAGATTTTTAGAGTCTCGTCGGCTTGTGCGAACACAACGTTACAATTTATTGCAATTTAAAAATAAAATCTCAAATATTTCTATTTTTAGTCGATTTTAGCCCATAATTTCCTTAATTTCTAATTTTTCGACCCCAAAAATTTTTGTAACCATGAAGTCGCCGTGAATCGACAAGCACTCGAGAATGAATTTGACATTATTAAATTTTTAAAATCAATTTATATATTTCGAGGGATTTTTGATAAACTATCTAAAATGTATGATTTTTTTCTATAATTCAAAAATCCCTAAAACTTCAAATCTGGCATGATACGATATCTTTTTCACTCTCAGTCATGTGTTATCAGATATATTTATCGATTTCCTTTCATCTCCATATTCGGATTTGCGTACCATTGGACACTCATTCTAGCGGGACATTTCACGTATTTCATATATGTGTATATATAATATCGATAAAATAATTCATAAAAATATACATTTGTGACAACTTGCATGATAAAAATAGCGCAAAAATGAACGAATTTTATACATACAAGATATAATCATGTGGAACCTCCTTGGAGTTTCAGAAATTCATTTTCCTCTAAATTTCATTAACGACTAGCCTTCGAACGGTCCCAGGATCAATTTTTGCTTCACAAAGTGAGCGGAGCTTGCGGACTCAAAATTCAAGGTTCTCTCACAGTCATAAAAATCGTCAATAAAATGCTATTTGCTTTTAAATAAGCTGGAAAAAGATGTTAGGACTATCATATATTTGTGTTTGGAACATGACTTGCCTTGCCTTCTAACCGAAATATCATGAAAGTAGACGGTGGAATACTGTAAATTACACAATTTTGTCGATCTTTATATTCTCTTCATAAAATTCGAACGTTTCAAATGCGAAATTGTGTCGTTATTCCACTTTTATTATTCAAGTATTACTTTATTATTGACAATTTGTTCAACATTTTTTTAGTCTTGCTCATGTTATCAGATATCTGGCAAACGTTTCAAATTCTTAGGTTATCGTTTTCTTTTCAAGATATTCCATATTAATGTAATCATTCTTTACCCTTTCTTGAAAGAAATATTTGAATAAATTAAATTAGATGGTCTATATCGGAATTGATTTGGGAACAACGTATTCTTGCGTATCAATAATTGAAAATGGAGTATGTAGGCTAATTTTTGATGATGAGGGTGAATTAATTTTGATATATGATTTTCGAAGTAATGAGTTGTTTAGGGAAACATTTTCTTCCGTCTATAGTTTCTTTTGGTGACAAAGAAATTCTGGTAGGTAATCCAGCTCTGAATTACCATGACTTATCAAGTGTTCTCTACGGTTGGTTTAACGCTTCTGCTGATCATTTATTAGGTAATCTTTTGAAGATTCGAAACGACTTCTTGGATGGAAATTTATGAATAATTTGCCAATTGCGGAGAATCGTTTACTTTGGACATTCAATTTGGATACACGAAATGTGAGTAACGTATATTTTCAATAGAAGTATAGCCCAGAGATTTTCTAGAAGTGTATGTATTGATCTAAATTATCCATCTCTTCATAGGATCAAATTTTG
The DNA here is from genome assembly GCA_002287525.1 of Diploscapter pachys. Lineage (NCBI taxonomy): Eukaryota > Metazoa > Nematoda > Chromadorea > Rhabditida > Rhabditidae > Diploscapter > Diploscapter pachys. Next base: position 156,066 of record LIAE01006329.1, on the reverse strand, counting down.
ATAAAAAATAAATAGCTTTGAGAGTTTAAAGTCAAAAGTTAGAGTAGATTTTATTATAGGTCTTACGATATTTAATTTCGGCTACTTTAGAACAAAGTGGGATATGTTTTGAATAGCGGTCAGAAAAATGAAAGACTCGTGACGCCCGAAGAAGTTTCTGCTGAAATTTTGAAGAAAATAAAGACCATTGCTGAGGTTCGCTATTTTTATATTTTAAAGCTATAATGATTTTAATATTCAGTCATATATTGGAAGTCAAGTGACTGGCGCAGTGGTCACAATTCCAGCTAATTTCCAGGATAATCAAATAGCTGCAACAAAAAGAGCTGTTGAAATGGCTGGACTTGAATTGAAGTTATTAATTGACGAGCCAATAGCGGCAGCAATTGCTTATAATGCTGAAAGGAAATTAGATGATTCAATGATAATGATATTCGATTTTGGTGGAGGTAAATGATTATTTTATTATATAATTTTTCGTATAATTCATTTATACACAGCTGGATTAGAAGAACTTTTATGCATTCGATTCTATAAACAATATGATTTAGGAACTCTCGATATTAGCATATGTGAAATAAAGAATGGAAAAATCACGATTAAAGCTGTGAAAGGAGATGAACACTTGGGTATATTTTTTCATATCATGCAAATTTTTTTTTAATATCAGGTGGACAGGATTTCGACGGGATAATAATGAATTATGCATATCAGGAATATATGAAAACATCGGATTACGATATTTTTACAAATAATCGTTCGGTTAAACGATTGAGAAACGAATGCAGAATAGCGAAAGAATCACTCTCTTTTACTGCTTCAACAGTAAACATTCATGTAAGCGGTGAAAAATAAAGCAGTTGTATAATTTTCCCAATTTAGTTGGACATCGATAAAGGACCAGACTTGAATGTAAATTTAACAAAAATAAAATTCAACGAACTGTGTGATGGTTTATTCACCAGAGCGATAAATTTAATCGATCAGACATTAAAGATGGCTCGACTTCATGAAAGCGATATTAGTCACGTGGTATGTTTTATTGAAATCAAATATCCCGATAAATTTTTTAAAATTAAATATTTGTATTTAGATTTTGGTGGGTGGATCTACAAGAATTCCCGCCGTTAAAAACCTTCTAGAGAGAAAATTCGGAAAAGATAGATTGAAGCGCAACATAAATCCAGATGAAGCGATTGTTTTTGGAGCAGCTAACTTGGCTGATGCTATTGAAGTAGAAATTATTATATTGCGAATATTTAAACAAAATATTCCAGAAGAAAAAGCAAATGCTATTGATTAATCATCCCATTGACGGATTACAGAAGAAATTTGAAGAGAAATTATCAATAAACTCGCAAAAACAACTAATTGTAAACAAGTCTAATGGAAATAAAATATTATTTTACCGTAAGAAAATAATTATGAAGGCTTGTGATAAATAAGTTTATTTTTAAGTGTATTCCTATGATGGGAATAAATCTGAAGGAAAAATTTGTCTATTCGATTGGAAAAACAATTCTGTTGAACAAATTGAGAAATTTAGTGTCTGGTTATGGTCATACCAAGCAGCGACTAAATCAGATAAAGTTAACAGTTATAATTTTGCTATTGAATTGATCCATATTATTCAGATTATTGCAATTAATTCGACTAATTATTTATTTGAAATCTTTGACTTGACGACTAAACAGATTTCAAAAGGTTTGACTGTTCATTAATGAAATATCGATTTATTTCGAATTCTTCTTTTCAGGGCCAAATCCTCCTGAATGGCGTAGATGTGCATCAGTCGCTTATTACAAAAACAAGTTGTATTATTTGGGTGGATGGAGTCCAAAATCAAAGGAGGATACAAATCGTGTTGATGTAAGAAAATTAGTGAAAATATTTGATTAAAAGTGATTTAGATTTTAGTGAATGGAGAGTGGGAAAAAGGACCTACTTTTCCTGTTTTAATTGTCTTTTCACACTTAGTCACTTGTAATGAACAGTTATATGGTTTTATTAGAATTTTTTTTACAATATTAATCAAAAATTAAGTAATTGATGGAAATGATAGTCGAAAGATATATCGATTATCCAATGATGAGCGAAAATGGATTGAAATTGGAGAGATTCCAGAAAGACGAAATTTTTTCGGAGTTGCATCGTTAAATGGAAGAATTTACGTAACTGGAGGATGGAAGTCGTTAATTTTATATGATAAATAATGTATCATTATATATTTAGTGGTAGTGATGATGTATTAAAATCCTGTTTGTGCTTCGACCCCTCAGCTCCAAGTGGCAGTCGATTTTCTCGAATCGCGGATATGAATTATGGAAGATTTGGTCATTCGCTTGTTGCTGCGAATGGAAAATTGTATGAAATCGGAGGGTGAGCTGAGATTTTGCATATCTTTATACGAAATATTTGTTAACTTAGATTTCAAAATATTGAGAAAAGAAGTGATGGTTCTTGCTGGCCGATAAACGTCTGTGATGTCATTGAAGGATACGATCCACAAGCGAATAAATGGCGAAAAGTCGGAAAAGTTAATTTGCAAATTGGTGGAGACAATTCATTCAATAATTCGCATACAATTTTGTTTTACTGTAAGAAATTATGTTGAAAGCTAAATAAGAGATTTTGAAACGATTCGTAATTTAGTTTGTTATAAAAATAATAATGGCGCATATGAAGGAAGGATATGCTTGTTCAATTCATATACCTGGTTAGTAGAAAAGATTGCGAAATTCCACAATTGGTATGTGCCATATGAAGTAGCAACTACACAGAATAAAGTAAATTCTTATGTTCGTTATTTTGAATAATTTCTTGGGCTTCAGATTTTTGGAATTAGATATAAATCACTTGAAATATATGACTTGCATACTCGACAGGTTTCAAGAGGTCTTATCAACAAATCCATGAATGATCGATTCAAAGAATTTTACAGGTTCATATCCTTCTGAATGGCGTAAATATGCATCTATCGCTCATTTCAAAGGCAAATTGTATTATTTGGGTGGAAAGGATCCTAAGACAAAGAAAGATACGAATCGAGTTGATGTAAGAAGATCTAATGAAAGTCCATGAAATAATTTATTCAGGTTTTAATAGATGGGAAGTGGGAAACAGGACCTAAATTTCCTCTTCCAATTAATCGTGTTCAGACAATAACATGCGATGGAATTTTATACGGTCACATTATAGCATATTAATTATTATAATTGTGGATATTCAGTTATTGATGGATATGGATGGAGAAATCAAAAAATATATCGATTATCAGACGATGAACGGGAATGGATTGAAATCGGAGAGATTCCAGAAAAACAAGATTCTTTTGGAGTCGCATCGCTAAATGGAAGAATTTACATAACTGGAGGACGAAGGTCGTTAATTTTATATGATAAATAATGTATCATATATTTAGCCGTGGTGAAGTATTCAAATCCTGTCTGTGTTTCGACCCCTCAGCTCCAGTTGACAGTCGAATTTCTCAAACCGCAGATATGAATTATACAAGACATCATCATTCGCTCATTGTCGCTAACGAGAAATTGTATGCAATCGGAGGGTGAGCTGAGACTTTGCATATTTTTATACGAAATATTTGTTAACTTAGATTTCAAAAACGATTTGAAAATTTTTGTAATTCAATCGAGGAATACGATCCACAAACGAATAAATGGCGTGAAGTCGGAAAAATTAACATAAAATAAAGTTTTTTTGTGATTATAACAATCTTCGATTTCATATAGAAATTTTATTCAATAAAATGTTAAATAATAATTTAATTTCAATGAACATGATAAAGACAACTCTCGAAGACATCCAAAAGTGATGAGGGATAATTGTAACTGAAATAAATATTCTTTAAAGTATTTAATCTTAAAAATCCTGTAGCCAAATCCAATATTTATTTCATAATAATCTCAAAATAAATTTTACAAAACATATAGCAGAAATAGTTAATCAACTTCTTGTGAACAGCTATTGAATGTACTCAAAACATAATGTTGTTCGTCAGCAGCGTCAATGCTAGCGTATTTTTCTTATTTTCTCGATGTTTCACTGAAATAGCCATTGTATTTTCTTCTCAGTTAATCTCTTTTTCACTACCTGACTGATGATGAGACATTTTCTCTATCATTTTCATGACGTCAATCTATTTAATTTCAGTTTAATACAGTCCTAGGGAAGACAACCGTCAGAAAACCCTTGCGACCTACCCTCTAGCTTGTTCTCGTCTGACGAAAATGCTCCCTAAATCTGAGCTTGAGTTAATTAATTCGAATTAATTATCCGCTGTTCTTACAAGTTGAAGCTGGTTGGTGTAGATCTCACGATACTGAATATGAAACATTTTCGTATGATAACCGAATTATTTGCTAATTAGAATCTCTCAGGATATTCGAATTGTCATGTAAACGCCGAAAAGTTGAGTGTCCTCTCGTTGGAAATCAGATAAGTCTAAAGGTTTTTTGCGCAAATATTATGTCAAGTGAGCCCAAATCGCAGCATTTTGAGATATTGAGAATTTATATAGCAAATGCAATAAATGTGAACCAAGGATTTCAATTAGCCTTGTCTTTAACGTTGAAAGTGTAATGCTTCGTGATTTGTTTGGGGGAAATGGAATTATCATCCATCTCCGGTGAAAATAAACTAATATACAAATTTTTAGAAAAGTTGCAAAAAGTAGAATACAGTGAATGAACGATGAATGTGCACGAAGTGTCGTAAGTTTTCAGCTCATTATTGTTGATGCCGAAATCTGGGAGGCGTGCAAAGTGGTGCACAGCGATTTTAGTGGTTAGAAAATAAATTTTCTTAGCCTGGCAGAGACTAGAGTTTGCATTTAAATAAAGTTGTACGTTGATTCTAAACAAAATGACTATATGATTTTCCAATTTTATACGTTTACACGACTAAAATATACCGTACTTCTATATTTAACAAGTATATGCATTATTGAATGCTATTACCATGCTAATTTTTCAATGATCGTTAAATACAAACATGAATGTTTATTCGAATGTCGAATTTTCGGAAAAGTTAATCATCATTACAAAGTCTCATCAAATATAAAGCTTATTTCGATATGGATAAGAATCGTGTGATATTCCAAACTGTACATATGATATGTCGCATTCTTGGCATAATTTAATAGTTGAATATGCGTGATAATTAAAGCTTAGATATGACTTAATTGAATATGATATTAAACTAATATTTGGCAACTCAAATGCTATTTGTTTTCACAGAGATAAGGATTACGGGATGTAGGAATATGTAAGTAAAAAAGTCAGGATTGCCTACAGGTAAGAGGTGCAGGTACGATTTTTCAATACCTGTGAGTAGCCATGATAAAAAAAATGCTAAAACTTCATATTTAAGTGGAGTTTAAAATTGAACAATTGGTGGGAATTAAACAGAAACGAACGAGGGGACGTGGAATTGTTTGGCACCGTCTTCGGATATCGAGGTTTCGAACGATATCGACATTGGCTGGGCACAAAGAGTGGCTTGGAGATCGGGGGCATTCTGAAATCATTCTCAGCATTGTTCATGCTTCATAATTGGCAGCCTTTAAATGACGGAGTGACGAAATGCAAATAACAAAACGACGGAAAGTCGTGTTAGAGAGAAAAGGGAAGAGGAAATAGGGTAGAAAAAATTATTCTGTCATTTCGTCATTTTGCATTCCGTCATTGTAATTTACAAATTTCCTTCATAATTATATGCTCAACACACGATCTGTCACTTCGTTTGACCAGGACAATAATGTTTACTTAAACTTGAAATCTTAAATAATTTAAAATGATGGTACCTGCAAGTTGGCTGGCAGGGGCAAAGTCATTGCAGCTGAGAGGCCTTCAATACCCACTGTACTCGAAGTGGGTTGAGATGAAGGGTCTTTCTTCTTTCTTAGAAGGTTCCTCTCTTTCACCTGAAATTTATGATACCGTAGAATTTAAAATCAAAGCTCCCCTATAATAGAAGTCTAGCCCCCAAAATGCCAGAACTACCCATTACTCAACTCAAATAATCTCAGAAAGTATTTTATAAGGCCTGTCGTAAAGGACGCCCACTTTTCAAAGTTGAGCGCTCTCTAAAAAGTGGGCGTCCTTTACAAGGGGCGTCCGGGCGTCCTTTACGACAGGCCTTTTATAATGTTCATTCGAGTGTGTAAATGGATTTAGTCTCAATTTGAAAGTGATTACGTTCATTGAATGAGGTGTTATGACGGCTTGAAAATTCGAATTTTTCAAAAATTTGGGCTTGGAAAATAGAAATCCACGGACTTCGATTTTCGATTTTACGATATTTCAAAACGATGCTAATTTCTCCTCACCTTATACTCCAACGTGGAATGTGGCACTCCAAAGTAGCTGCCCGCTCGGTGGACACTCATTTCACCTCTTCTAACACTACGAACAGCCTCATCCAGGGCGTTTTTATCGTATTTCCTAAATTTATCAGTATTATTTTTTAAAATTAAAATTAAACAAATCGATCTAGAATAGATATTAGCACCAAAGTTTTAGATTTTTTCTTTTTTAACCGAAAATAAGGTGTAAAATATAAAGGGGCATGGGTGAAAAGATACAAATTTCTTCAAAATTCATCGGTAACTTGGAAACCATAAGCCCTCAAGCCATGCGAAATAGTATGGAAAAAACCCGTACCTTCCAATACCATTCCCTAGCTATGCACTATTTCGCATGGCTTCAGGACTTGAGGTTTCCAGATAGCCAAACTCACCTATATTGTCCTCTCTTAGGCCGGCTTTTCTTCCAATCCTCTCCAGATCCATTTTGGCTGTTCGACGATGAATTTGAGGAGTGTTTCCCATTAGTTGCGTTGACAAAACTCATCGGATCTGATTTGAAGGGCATCTAAAGTCAGAAGAAAAGGAAGTTCATAAGTGTTTTTCTTAATCGTACCGGTTGATTATTGAACAGATTCTGCCAGAGAGAAGAAATTCCGTTCATAGAAAGACTTGCTAGGTCGAGGCCTGCTGAAATCATAATAATCATAATTCAAATTGATGAACTCAATTCGGGTCTAGACAGATCTAGGGCGACTTTTAGCTAAATTAGAGAAATATAGGGAAGGGGTACGCAAAAAGAAAATTTTGCTACAAGATGTTGATATATAAGGGGGTACGTAACCACATTTTAGTGGATAATTTGGGTTAAAAACGAGGAATACGTACGAAAATGTTGGCTTAAGCATTGCCTAGATCTGATTGAATTTAATTTGAATGTTTAATAATTTAAAAATATTTACATGCTAGTTGCTCAAGTAGGCTTTTTGGGGGAAGATTCAGCGAGTTGTTCGGCGGGGGCTCGCTCGAATTTGGTGATCCATTGGATTCGTTTTGCTGGATCTGCATCGTCTCCATCGGTGGCGGCGTCAAATCCGACGATTCCCTTTCCTCCGAATGACGAGCGCTGCGGTTTGACGTGATAGAAATGCTTCTGAATTTGCTTTATCGGTTTATTGATTTTGTTTAAATTATAGCAATTTTATGTTTTTTTTATCACTTTTATTGATCTTTAAAATAATAATTTTATAAAAAATAAGTTTTTTAATCAATTTATGCAAATACCTCTTCTCCCTCTCAATGGTGTCAGCGATTTTCTTCTCTGCCGAACTCTGGCCTCCGGGTTTTCGTCTTCTGAAAAATTGAAATGAATTCATTTAGTAGGATATTTTGGCCCCGTCCCCTGGTCGCGATCCGCTCAATAGTGATCGAATGCAGGGCAATAATTCGAAGAAAAAAACTCTTCTTCGCTTGACTCTGATTCCACTCTTCAAATTGAACACGCTGATTTTTAGTGATTACATTTATTGCACCTAGTGAAGAGTGATAATGACATAAGTATGAGATGTTTGGGGAAACGCGCTAGTTTGTGAAATGGGCAATTTTGTCTATAAAACAGTTTTAAACTCTGATTAACCTTTACCATAGGCTTAAATATAATATAATAATGTCTATCGATATTTTATTATCTTTATGTTAATTTTTCTTTAATTTTGCGATTGTTATACCTGCTGGTATTGACCATTCCTGCGACTTCCTCGGCAGCTTCAATTTTGTAGATCTTATTCCTCAGAGTGGATCGAGGAATTCCGTAGACCACACTCGCCCTAAAATCAATATCATTCATTCTTCAAATGCTGCGCATTTTTTCGTGATGTCAATTTGTTTGTTGATATTTTAGGGGGGCGAGAGAATTTTGATTTTCAGAGATATTTGTGTAGGCGGAAAGAAATTGAATTTTCGAAATATTTGTAAATTTTGTCGGTTATTTTTTCAAATAATAATGGGTGAAAGTTTAATTATCGATTATCAATAATAGATTCAAGAATTTCTACGATTTTTACAAATGTCATTGATTTTTTGATAACTAAAAAGGTGAAACTCAGGCCTCTTGTATTTTTACTCCTAAGTTAGTCTTAATCCTCTTGTACTTTTTATCCCCGTTTTTCCTCTTCCTCTTGCTATTTTCCAGAAAAGGAAGTAAAAATACATGAGGCCGAACTTGACAAATTTCCAACCTTCTAGTTCCTAACTTTCCGCATCTGATATCATCAACTGCCGCAGCCAGGTCCATCGGACTGTAGTTCCTTTTCGCTGCATAGCCATTCTTCACCGAATCGGGACTACTGTAATTTTTTCTATGCAAAAATAGGAATTTTTGACAATCATTTTCAATAGAAGACCTCGATTTGTCGCTGCACTCGAAAGGCCTTTTTCTGTCGTTCTTTTCAGCCGAATTTTGCTGCATCAAATTCCCCAGAAAACTCGTATCGCAATTCAATGGGGTGGTCCCCTAAAAATTTCCCCACTTAGAAAGGTAAAAAAAAATCATTCGTTTTATACGTCGGAATTGACGGTGCTTCTGAGATCTAGCGGGAATTCCTCATTTCTCTCAGATTCCGATTTGATTTTTGCGGAATTTCCCGAGATTTCCTGAGCCATTTGTTGCTGTAGCTGCATCAGCATGGGTAGATTCCAGATGGGAGGCAAATTTGCTGGTGGCGTCAATGGGAGCTCTGAAACTTAAGGTCAAATTTTGGATTGATCGTATTGTCAACGACTGATTATTTGAGACCAAATAAATGACACTGTCTTTTGATGCATAATAATTGGCGTCTTGTTTGCAACACAGACGTTACGCTATTATTATTATTATTGCATCATCATACCCCAAAAAATGAGTTAGACGGCTATTTGTGTATCGTTTATTTTGTCTCAAGTCATCGGTCATTGACGATAATATTTACGATTTTCCAGAAGAAGTCTCTGCACTTCTGCGGAGAGAGGCATCAGCGGGAAGGGCGGAGACATTAAAGCTGAGATGACCTGCTGAAGCTCAGAGGAATTGCAGGACGCCATCAAGTCGTCTGAAATTGATCATTTGGAACTTTTCGAAAATTTTGGCTTTATTTAGGAATTGATAGATTTTGCGAAATCGTAACGTCTTGCTGCATTTCACGAAATCTCTCAAAATAAGCCAAAACGCTTCTAAAAGCTTAGTATTTTCGTAAAATTTATGTCTTGACTGTGTAAATTTGAAGAGAAGCGTCTATCTAGTCACATAAAAAGTGAGCGAACTCAAAGAATTCCGGCAGCGTTTTTTCGCTCGTCTAAAAGCAAAACATCCGCGTTTTTTTTTATTTCTTCCAAGACACATCAAAATTCAATAACTCTGTGTGACATTCTGACATTACATATTCTACTCATTAAAGCATTGACTCGAAGATTACAAATGAGGCTTGGTCTCAAAAGGGGAGAGGTAAAGGCAAGTTGGGGTTTGGAGAAATCAAATTACAGGGCAAGGGATCAATGTGATGGAGAATGGGGAGAGGGCTGTATGTTTAGGGGGTGTGGCCAAAACTCGCCAAAACTACGGTAGTTTAGACTCTTGAGAAGGAAGGAATGCAATGCGCATGAATATGTATTGAATATATGCAGGTGCGAGAACAGGACTTAACAAGAATGGAAGAGAACGACCAAATCAAATTACCGCAAACTTTGAATGAAAACAATTTCCATATCATAGGGGGACTTGTGAATGATGTGAGTTTGTAATTGAAACTTGAACAGACTTATCGAAAGCATATCTGCGCTGTTGACGCTTGGAAACTGATCATCTTGCGCATTAGACCCGTAAGATGAAGATCGGCTTAGCTTTTTGGGATAAATCTAGCGATTTCTGCTTTGTCAATTGTTCGGGGAAAATGAATAGACGAACTTTTATAGTCTTTCTTTATAATTAATTTTTGCAGGCAAAATTTGTTAGCCTACAAGAACTCGGGAAATTAATGACCAAAAGTTAGACGACTACAAGACGCTATCATTTTTCATATCTTTGAAAATTTGCGAATCGAAGTGGAATAAATCTTACAAGGATTCGGCAAGTTCTGTTGGTTGAATAGAGGGCTGCCGAATGGCGAGAATGGGGAAATCAGAGGGGAGGTTTGCGAAGTCGATTGACTGCCCTCGGTGTCCGAGGAAGAGACTGATCGGAGTGCGTCTAGACGGGGATTGCGATAATTTGCATTTGGACCTGAGGTCGACGATGACGAACCCACTGCACAGGAATCGTCGTCGATTGACATCGTCCTTGGTTGCTGCTGGTGCTGGTGCTAAAATTCGCGTAATTTGTAAACATCATAAAGTTCTAGACAAACTCATTTAATTTTAAGGAAAATAGAGTCAATTTTATAAAAACAAAAGATTTTGGATTGGCTAATAGCATGAAAATTGTATAGATCAAAGTGAAAAAGCAATGGGGATAGGGTGATCTTTGCAAAAAAAATAATGGTGTTTTTAAAAATAGGGCAATCTGAAAGACGAATAAATTTAGTGGTTTTAGTGATAGAATAAAAAGTTTTACAGACCACAGTGAAGAAACATAGAACGAAGGTGATCTTCATAGAAAGTAATGATATCTTTAAGAGCAGATCAAATTGAGCGATGGAATAAAAAGTCGTACAGTTCGAGAAAAATGAAGTGAAGATTGGGGCTAACGCTGGCACGAGATGGTATTTTTCGAGAAGAGAAGTGTGTAAAGTTAAAGAGGGCCACAGTGAAAATGGAAAATGCAGAAGAAGAAGAAGAAGATGACACTTTCTGCTCTGCTCAATTTTGCGTTCTTTTTGCAATTCGAATTCGAGATTTTGAAAGGTGATTGGAGTGCGAGGCGAGGGGCACACAGAATGATGAAAAAGCAGGGAGAAATGTCAGGAAAACATTCAACGCCACAATAATGCACCATGCAAATTGACAGACAACTTGGCAAAGATTGTAAAATTCACTTTTTCGTATGAAAAAGCTGCACTTCACAAGATATCGCAGTTTTTACCTGGCTAAATTGATTAGGAAGATCGGGATAGGTGGATTGATAGTACTTGTGACAGGCGTAGCACAGCTCCAATAGCTGGTTTGTGTCAAAGTCTGAAATTACTCTACTCAAGTCTTTGTGTGACTTTAAGCCGCAATTTATGACAATGTCGCTTCGGCTAATTTGATATGGTACGCGCCTCAAGCACTTTTTGCATTATGCCAGGATGAGTAAAGCAACATCCTCTCTCTCTTCACTTCTTACATTGAGCATAAAGGATGACTAATTCATTTGACTTTTCTTTTTCCTCCCCTTCTTTTGAATGAAAATAAAACCGCACGCGCTTATGTTTAGGGGCGTAAAAAGCCCACCTTCTAATGTCTCTGATTTTTCCGCTTCAATTTGATGAATTTCGTGGTTCCGGTTGAATGAAGATTCCGCTTGAAGTTCTTCGAATAAATACTCGGATATCGCTTCGAGACCTGAAATATTTCACTTTTCAAATGCAATCGATAAAGTTCGGATTGCTGTCGCTTTAAATTAGCTCATTTTATTCGTAAGATGTACAGAATCGCTAGAAGCTAACATTTTGGAATATTCATTTCCATAAAATTCGTAGATCAATCAATCAATAAAAACAGTTACTGTAGACTTAAGTTTGATCATTTTACACATGAAATGTACGAATCGTTAAAAATTGGAGTGTTTAGAATATGTTTTTCTTCCCCCATAAAATATTCCCTAAAACTTGTGGTCTGGTAGTTGTTTTGACTTCCCCCAGCTCAATTCTGGAATTCTGTTATTCGCCATTTTCAGGCCTCTTTCCCAAATTCCTCAATTCCTCTCCCCTTTCTTCATTAATTTTAATTGGCGGTCCTCTAGCTCGAAATCTTCTCTATTTCCTTTCTATTTCGCCGTCGAATTATGACTCGCCCCTATCACAGGAATTAAAAAGCAGTCATTCGGGGTCCCTTCAGACTTGGAGAATTTCGAACCGCGTGAAACGAGATAGCGTGTAATATATATATGTATATATAAATAAAGAGAGAGAGAGAGAAAGAGCATATCTTCTTTACGTCTCCTGATAAGATATGCTATCCCTTTTTATGCGGTTCGAAATTTTTTCGGGCTTTTGGTGTGGTCCCGGCTAGGACATTTTAATTCGACTCTCTCAAATTGCGCAGAGAGATAATTGCCGAAAGGCCTGAGGTGGCAAGAGAGGCTATTGGGGTCATTGCCCCAAATTGTTAGAGGCAATTTAATGTCAGGGCACACATCAAATTTCGGGGAATCGTTTTGGCAGTGTCAAATTGTGAAGATATATTTATCCAAAATGAGCCTAGGGATGACTAATTCTCAAATATTACTCTCAACCCACACAGATCAAGTCTTTTTCCGTTTTTTGTAATTCGAAAATCTCGCAACCTCACCACTTTATGAGATAGTATGCAGAAATGAGAGAGCATTTCCCTTACATATTCCCTATCCTCCCCTAATCCGGCATACTATTTCACTAAGTTGAGAGGTTGAAAGATTTTCGAATAAACACTTTTCCTGCCTTTTAGGACATCAAATCTCTTATCGAACTCTCAAAATATGTCAATTTTATGAGTTTTATTAGGCCGATTTTGACCAGAATAAATGGCGAAGTACAGCTTTCTGCCTGACTTGCTTCCCGTCTACTCCCCATTTTCTTTCATCATTCAGATATCTCATCTTATTATTTCACATATTCTCATTCTAAGATTCGGCTCTTCTTATTCGAAGAGATACTCTTCATTCTCATTTAAGAGAGAGATACCCTGCGCGCACTTGTTGAATAATAAATAGGGGATGCCAGGATAAAGCCCGATTAGAGGTAACTGAAAATGAAGAGAGCACAGAGAAACGAAATGCCAAGGGCACTACTAAGGAAAGTAACGAAATGTTCGGAAACGAAGGAAGGAAGGAAGGATACGTCCCTAAGTTCTCGGTAGATGAAAACATAGCCAACACAGCCCCGAGTCAGAAGTAGCCGCGCGAAAGATCAAACTACCAGAATAGGGCTACAGTATACCCTGTATTTCCCACCAAGTTTCCACTCTCCCAAAATTTTCTCGTTTCTTTTCACTCTCCTAGCTTCAGACGTTCTCTTGTATTTGAAGCAAATTATGCCAAAAATTTTCCCAATGGAGAAAGTCGGAATCTTTGCCGGCTGATTTGCCTATACTCAACTCACTACTACTATAACCAAAGTTGCTTGTCATTACATCTCACTTTTAGCTGTATGTCACTGGGAAAAGAAGTGTAAGAGAATGCGGAAGTGAAAAGAGGAATAAGAAACGAGAAAATTGGAGGGGAACGGAAATTTGATGAGAAATGTAGAGTACAAAAAAGAAGAATGATGATGATATCGTTTGTGGGTGTATTCTTTTTTAGGTGTTAGAATTAGAAAACGGCAATCCCTTTGTCAAATGACGATAATTTTTCCGAGATTTTTGCGATAATCCCAAGTTTTGGATGTTTGAATGACGAAGATGATTTTGAGCACCGGGGGAGTAAAAGACTCTTTTCATAGATTATATTCTTAGCCCTGATCCATCATACTTTGCTCGCAGATCCTACAAGACTTCTCTTTATTCGAGGGAGTGTATGTTTGGTCCAGTGAAGGAAGAAGGGCTTTGGGAAGGACTAGGCCCCGCCCACTTGTACTCCCCCAAAGAGCTACTCGACTACATAAACTGAAGGACTACGGTGGCCGCCGAAAAGGGGGAAAGGGCCAGACATAAAAAGGCAAGAAATACGACCGGAACAAAACATAATTGGATAATTTAATTATAAATTAAGTCAGAAATTAGTCACGCCACATTTGAAAAGGTAAACTGAGGGTATGATATGAAAATTATGATGATGTATAAAGTGATGAAAGTAATGGAAAAGCGAACCGGAGGATGACTATTACGAGATGTATAGCTGTTTTCGCGCGAATTTCCTCTTTCCTCTTCTCTTCAATTTGACGCGGTTTCCGGCCGACTTTTTGAGATCCAAAGTTGAAAGTTTTGAAAATAAAGTAAAATCAAGACAAACAAGGAAGACTCGCACAAAATTTCATCATGTGAATTCAGACATAGACAGACTTTCACAGCCAGAACGAAAAGCTACATGGGAGGGGATGCGCAGCAAGATTTTAGACAGAAATTTAGCATAAGGAGGGTACGTAAGAGAATCGGGCTAAAGCTCTTCCTATGTCTGTATCAAATTCGCAAAATTGCTACATAGGTTTCATAAATGGAGATTTTGATACTCAAAGTCACAAATGACAAATGTCTAAGGCTTTGGGCGAATAGTTATTAGATTCGACCGGATAATAAAATCGTGTCGGGGCAGGCAAATTAGTGGAAATGTTAGTTGGAAAGGCAGGGAAAAGGTAATCAGGACCAGAGCATTGCTTATTAGGGCAATTCAGGTTTCCATGTAACTAACAAATTGAGAAATTGTAAAGTATGGGCGCTTTTCCGATCCGAGTGGATATAGGAAAGATTTGAAATGAGTACTACTTACTTTCCCCTCAACGATTAGATGCGATTACTTTTCTCCCGAACGGTACCTTTCTTTTCCATCTTTTGGGGGAAAAGTATTGACAAACCGAAAAATATATGATAAATTCAGAACAAAATGGGAGGTACTGGAGGAAATCCTGAAGACAAGGGGATGTGCATTGGAAATGAGTCTGGGATATGTGGATATATGAAATCCTTTAGGCCAAAGGAGGAAAGGGGCGCTCATTATGCCAGATTACTGATAGAGAGTAGAGAGCTGTCAGGCAGTTGGTTGACTGCTCCCTAAATAGAGGCAATGAGAAGGGCACACAGATATGCGAGACACCTAATCATTAGGGACGAAAGGTAACGAGTAAAAGAGATGAAGCCCGAGGTAATCAACCGAAAACGTCCCAATCTCTCCCCGCGTCTGCGTATGTACGATTTAAAGGATTTGAAAAGACTGAAAAAGTGCACTTCAAACACACGAGATTTGTGGGCGATGCAGGGGAGTTTAGCATAAAAGTCAGGCAAATTGAAGAACAGCTTGGAAATTTTAGGACGTGTGTAGCTTTATTCCACTTTTCCAAAGGACCATTATGAAAAGCGGGATGGTCTCGACGCACCCGAAATTTTCATAGTTGCGTCGTTACCATACGAAGTATTGGCGTAGGAAACGAGTATGTGCCCTAACAATAATACGCCATGATATTCCATATGTAACGACGCGACTACTTTGGCAATTGCTAGATGGCGGAGTGCTATAGTTGAAGATAGGCGAGTGGATGAAATTTGAAAGAAATACTGTGGAAAAGACACACACTCCGCCATCTAGTAATTGCCGACTACTTTCCAAATTGCCGCCTGAAGGATATTGTTGCTGTTTTGGTTTTCAATTTGTGCCTAAAGGCCCGCGTCTCAATTCTCAATTCGCGCAATCACACGAAACTAATTAACGCGTGGCTCCTTCAGCTCTCAATCCTGTGCCCGGGGCCTATTCGTCTATTCGGGGACCCGGTCTCTGGGGGATTTGGACGGCTTTTCTTTGAGACGAGCAAATTCGGCCGACTGTGATTTCTGGCAAAAGTCAGGTCAATTTCTAAAATTAGTCTATTTTTATAGCCAGCCTGAATAATCCGTTGCCTATGAAGTATTATAGCATGTGAAGAGGTAAATACTACTACATACTCTTTGCAACTTGCTTTTGCACGGCCCACGTTCCCTCCTTCCCCTCGCTCTTTCCTTCTACCTCTCCTTTGTTATTTCTTTCGTCTCTTCGGAACATATACTATTTCTCGGGGGTTAGGCTTAGCAGAGGAGAATTGCAAGACGTGTGCAATATCTACTTTCTTATACTCAATAAAATAGTATGGAGAAAAGATCTCTCCCTCTACCTTGCCCCTATACCCTTAACTATGGGTAACGAAGTAGCGAGGCAACAACGAATTATCTAAATTGTCATTTTCACAATGTGGGTGGGAAATTTGGAAACTACAGGATAACATGATAGAAATACAAATGAAATATAGTAGCATGTGATATAGAATATGCCAAAAGTGCATGATAATTTCATTTTCAATTTGGTATAGATGGGTGATATTTTGACTGGTAATTGTAATTTCTCGCTAGAGGACTTCGTATATGTCCGATTTTCTCGGGATTACCTGGAATGACAAAATGTCGTCGTTGAATTAAATGCAACCCCTTCCAAATTGAGGGGAGCAGGAAGGATTAGTGCCCGATACGGAAATGATTGAGAGATTTCTCCTATTTGGCCCCTGGTTACCACTACGATTCCACTAAATGAGTGACTAAATGCGCCACAACTCAAAATAAGAGAATCTGATAAATATTCGTATATTTTGGATTTTAGGTTAAAGTACATAGAAAATTGCATTAGGCTGAAAATGGGTTGTCAAAAAGTGTCAAAATGTTTCCTCCATTCGATTAGATATAGCCTGCAACTGACAGTTTCGGGTAGCTCATCTGCACAGATTTAAGCAATCATCCCAAATTTCCTCTAAAATTGGCGATTTGGAAATTACTTGACAGCATGATAGTAAATTATGCGAAGCAGTATAGGGAAAAGTGCAAAATATCCAGTAATTTTCACTTTCAACGCTTTGTGTTATTTGTTGTTTCAGCAACCTGGAGAATTCGTTACCTACGAAATAGTGTAGGAAAAGATACCTTCCTATATGATCTGTCTTTAACTATGGGCTACGAAGTTACGAAACTGAGTTTTCCCAATTGACGCTATTTCCAAATTAGCCCCGAATCTTCGGATATCCTGATATCTAAATTCTCTCTGGCCCTTGGGCAGGCCCCTTACAAAGCATGCATTATTCAGGTCCATTAATAATAGTGCCCCCTGCCCCTTAGCGCATTTGGAATTTCACCGAGAGATCCGAGATTCCTTGTGCCCGCCCGAATTCAAAATTCCAAATTTCGAATTCGATGGGAAAATTGGAATTCCGGCGACAAAAACGATGGAAGTTTTCCTCGCGGGGAGCAGAAGATACAATTTTTGAAAAAAAAACGTAATTTTTGAAACTTTAATTAGTAATAATAAAGTGTATCAATTTATCATTTGAAAGAACTTTCCTGAGAGAAAAAAACCTAATTTATTAGACTTTTAATTAATAAATTGCACCAATTTATCATGTAAAAATAGCTTTATCTTTCAGATTGAAAATTGAAAATTATCTATGTATACTTCCAAGAATAGGCTAATTTGCCTCCGAAGGGATTGGTTTATTTGGTTGATTGGCTATTTGTTAAGCGCGAGGCACTGCTTTTGACTATGAAAGAGAGGTTCCGTAGCAACGCACCTCGGATACACAAAATCGAGTCCAAACTGATAAATAGGCCTCCTGTATTTAAATACAGCTTTGCAATTTTGTCAAATCCATCCTTATTTCTGAAGTAGTATGAAGAAAAGTAAGAAATGAGATGAATAATACAATACCTTCCCATACACACGGCTTACATGCATTATCCTTGGAAACGTCTTGCATTTACCTTAACTGTGAGCAGAGAAAGAGCGAATTATCTTTGGCTCCCATCTTGCCTCACTATTTCTTATTTTCCTCGCTATTTTCAAAGGATATAAAGCTTATAAGGCCATGCGTACAAATTGAGGATTAATATAGCTTCTCGAACCATTTGTTTTGCATAGGGCTTTGAATTCTTTTGAATCGGTGCGAATCGGTCTACATTTTCCAGGTTGCTTTGTATTGCCATTTTGCAAAATTCGCCCTTATTTCTTGCTAAATAGTATGAGAACAAGAAAGAAATAGGGTGAATGGTACAATTATTTGGCGTACAAATTGCGAGGATTAATCTAGATATTTCAAACCATCTGCCTGGCTTGCTTGGCACAGCGCTTTGAATTCTTTTGAGTCGGGCGAATCGGCCTACGACAATTCGAGCCGAAGGATACAAAAATTCGCGAGAGGAGCATGAAAACAACCTAGGGCACGTGCTTAGAGAAGTGTGGGAAAGGGAACTCGATTTGAAACCTTAGTCATAAAGGGGATATACAAGATTATATACCAAATGGCTTGAAATATAAGGCCATGATCTTTTATTTGGTTTAGGAGAACTTCTAGTATAAGATATATGAGAAATATGAGGAATCCTAATACCTGACCAGTGCAAATGATTGCTGATAGTGGAGATAGTGTGGAGGGCTATACTATGAATCTTGAAATATAATACCAGTCTTCTATTTAATAATTTGGGGGGTCTTCGATTTTAAAATATATCTAACCTTTGAAAGTGATGGCAGCTTTTGACCATTTATTGAATTCTCGTTGCGATTCGCGTTTTTTCAGCTTGCAAATCGTGCCTGGACACAGCATTACGTCATTCTAAAACATCGTATTTTGTTATTAAGCGATAAAGTTTAGGTAAATTGCCTATTCCCTTATCTGGGCATGCAAAATATTCGTTCGAAAATCTCTGAATTACCGAATTTTCTTCAGATTGAGATTCCCACTTGGCCAAAAGCCCTATCAGATCGGCGAGTTATGAAGAGCACTAATTAGGGAGCAGCAATGAAATGGCATAGGCAGGGAAAGCCGAAAAGGAAGGGGCATTCAAAAGAGACGGGAGGAGGATTAAGCTTTAGACCAGGTAGGGCAGTGATAGAGAGATAGGGCTATAGCAGGATATGCAGAGATAACGATTAGCTGATAGGGGAAAACAATGGGAGAATAGAGAAATTGAAGAATGGGCTAAAATGGAAGAGGAATCCGAACAATTCAAAATAATCCCGGCTCCAAAATTGAATCTAATCTAGGACTAAAATCAGAACTAACTGCATATATAAAGTGGTGGCTGTATGGAATTGTTTTCTAGAAAAAAAAAGCATACATAAAGAGGTTGATAACAAGCATTTAGATAACATTTTACGGTCTCTTATATTTCATACCCATTTTTTTTCTTTTTCCCTACCTTTCTCCCTCTACTCTCTTCTCAAAAAGTGGGTGTAGAATACAAATGAATGCATTTTACCTTAAAAATCATACTCGCGAAAAATCTATCTTAGTATAGAGCTTATAGATCTGAATTGAAAATATAGCAGCTCCAAGACTATATATCTAAATCTAAATCTAAATTCGGAATCAGAAACTAAACGAGCGAAATGATTTATATCTACTTCTCGCCGCGCCCAACAGGGCTGCTTCATAATTGCATTTAGAGTCAAAAGGAAGAGATGAATTTCGAGTTCTCGAGTAATTCTTCAGTATTTTCACCCAAAAGAAGCGGTGCAATGAAAAGTTAGATAAGTGGGCGGGGTCTAGAAAGCCCCCGAAAGGATGGGCTCATTTGAAGCGAAAAACGCAATCCACCGTGAATGAAACTATGAAACTCAAAATGGATATTTGAAACTATAAGAAATGCCTTTATTTTCATATACATATTTAGGCAAACACAGAATACATTTGAAGATATCAACATTTAAACTTTTGATCTCAGACATACAAACGCCATGGCACAGATTAGGAAGGATTCTGAGAATTAAAAATTTGTAATTTGTAATTTTTGAGAATTAGATTATTTTTACCGAAAGCTTCAAAACCAAAAACTCCAGCGAACCAGTAGCAATGCTGTTGGAATTGAATTCCACTCGAAGTGTAGAGATATTGATAATATTGGCTCGAGGAAAATTCGTCTATAATTTAAAATAAGTCTTTAATTTCTCTTTGGCAAAATTACCGAAATATGAAGTCAGAGCTAAAACGGCAAATACGATGTAAACGCACATTGTACCTGCCTAAATAAATTATCCAAACTATTACATTTTTCGAATTGGACACTTACATATGCAACCATTATCAGCCATAGCATCCATCTACAGTGCAGCCAAGCTCCAATAAATGCGATCAAAGAAATCGAAATCTTATAATTCAAGCGAAATTTTACGATATTCCGATTCTATTCACCTGGAAAGATAGCCACAAAATCACGAGTCCTCTTCTCGGTCCCCAAAATAGGAAGTAAATGTAGAGTCCAAGCGTGCAAATCGATGAAATGAATGATAATGTCAGTAGAATTGCTTTTGGTTTCATTCCACAACATTTTGCCTCCTAGATTGATTTTTGTTTTAACCTGGCGAGAAACAATTCAATAGTTACATCGGCACGGCTTCTTGTACAAGCCCGTACACTTGTCAAAACTATGACTGTATCCAAGGGAAAGGGGTAGAGAAAGGTAGGCTATGTGTTGGGCTCAAAATGATGAGCAGCATGTGTGCAGAGTATTTCTCGAAAAAAGTTAGCCTGACCCACCGAGCCCTACTCTTATCCCCATTTTGCTAGTGTACCGCTTTTACAAGAAGCCCATCGGCATATATGCTAAATAGATTATGGTATGATAGTGAAGAGAGTGACAAATATTATTTTCCATAATATTTCGTATTCTATTAAGAAAATGCAGATATTTTTCAAAAATCTCGACTTTTATTTAATAAAGGTATACTTACTCGAAATACGAGAGTAGGCTGTATTGGTCGGCAGCGCATTGGCTAGAATGATCCTGTTTTCGAATTTGGGAGGCTTTCTTTGCTTCAAACTTCTGTTCAAGATAGTGTTGAGTCATGGTTCTTTCATTTCAAGGCATTTCACGCTTACAAATTGTGCACGTTATACAGGCACATTTCAATTCATTTCTACTACGTATATAGCTTTCATTCATACACGAAATCCACAAATACAACAGCAAAGAAAAAGACAGCTATTTGGGAGATTTACATAATTCGCCACACTTTGGATAGATTCCTGTGATGTTGGAGGGCGAATAGACAGATTAATGCTGAGACTAAAAACAGATGGAATTAGTTGAAAAAATTATACCTGATAAACAAAGTCAGTTTCAATTTTCGGGATTCTTCTTCACTTTTACTCCATTTAGGCAAAACAATTCTATAGTTTGCTTACCGATGAGCTCAAACAGGCACAGGCTGATCATGAAGTTGTAGTCCCTGATATGTTTGCTCTTCGTCGAAAATGTAATTCCCAGAATTTCATTTAGAATTGATCCAGCGTAGAGGAAGACTAGAAGCAGAATTGTGTGTTGATTGTTGAAAATAATAAAGACGAAGCCGAATATGAAGACTATTACCTGAAAATAGAAAATTCGTTTAAATTGGAAGATCAATCACATTCTAATGTTAGATTCATTCATACCTAGGCATACCTTCAGCCAGTAAGAAGAATTATGGGGGAGGGGTACGCGCAACAAAACTTTGGCAGAATATTTTGGTTTAGGAGGGGGTGTACGCTCGAACGATCTGGCTTAAGGTCTGTCTAGGTTTGTGTTCGGATCCACGAAACTCTCGAAACCTCCGAAACCTTGTTTCCGCTAGGAGGGTTCCGAGAGTTTCGTGGATCCCTACAGACACTGGATT
Organism: Diploscapter pachys; assembly: GCA_002287525.1. Taxonomy (NCBI): domain Eukaryota; kingdom Metazoa; phylum Nematoda; class Chromadorea; order Rhabditida; family Rhabditidae; genus Diploscapter; species Diploscapter pachys. Next base: position 134,284 of record LIAE01006329.1, on the reverse strand, counting down.
TACCTCAAAAACTATATCCCCGGTAACGATAAGTTCGTTAGCCAATTGTAAATGAGTCAGGAAAACAAACGAGGCAAATACAATTTTGCCAACGCACAATATCAACAAAATAATCTGCAACATTCGATTGTGTAGAATCCTCACAAGTGAATCACTATTTTTGTTGACCAATACTGGATTTTCCATTTCTTATCTAAATTTAAGTTATTTTACCTAAAAAATCTCAAATATAATAAATTAATCAATAAATCATAGAAGACATATTCCACTATTGTCTAGGGTTCTATTGAAGCGAGAAGAAGAAATGAATAAGGTTCTATTGATGATCTTAGTCACGATATGAATAATGGGTCCATTTTCTTTATCTAAATAATTATTAAAAAATATATATTTTTTAATACGTCAAGATAGGTAATGACACCTATAATTCCTTTCTTTATATATGTATTTTAAACATTGTATATTCGATATTTTCCCTAAATGTGTCGGAATAGCAACTCTTTATTGTCCCATATGGGCTGGGTGTCGTTGGATGAAAGGAATTTGATGATGTAATTAGCGGGATGAGCAATAAAGCTCGAAAGGGAGCTCTGGATTTGGCTCTCTTATTCCCCGAAAGCTGGACTTCACATTTCCTAAAATTCTCGCTATTATTTTCGTATTCGAGATGAATTTCTCGGATAAATTAGCATATTTGACGTATGATTTCGATGAGAAGGAGTACAGGAGATTGACGAAAGCGGAGAGGAGGAAAAGACGCCGAGCCACCCCCAAATACAGGAATCTGCATGCGACGAGGGAGCGGTGAATTTGAAATCGAAATGTGTAAATCTGGACTTGACTTGAAACGTGTTTCAATGCTAAATTTTAGCTTTATGTTATTATTAGAGCATATTTGAAGTTAAGTGCAGATTTACGCGATTCGTTAGTTATTAATTCGGACTCAGACATTGCAGCATCCGGGTTGAGTCGTTCAATACTGCATTCGCTGAGCTAAGAAGTCTCCTACCTACTCTACCGGTCGACAAGAAATTATCGAAAATCGAAATTCTACGCTTATCAATTTGCTATATTTCGTTTTTAGACAGGCTACTTCAATTCAATTAATTTCGTTTGAAACGTTTAATAAAACGAATCTGAATTTTGCTCGTTTCGAGTATTTCTCCGGAAGCACGAAAATCACTTGACACGTTTGTTTGACTTGCTTTTTGTAGGGGGTTTGAAATCTAAACTGCACTCTTTCTCAGTCCATATTTGCATGACTGACTCGATTCCAGAGTGTTCTTTTGAAGTGAAGACAAAACTAAACACAGCAATTTTCGGTAGCATGGAAACACCGTTAAATATTCCTTATCTTGAATTCATCGTTTTTATCGCGAATACACAACACTATCCCGAGTATTTAACGATATTTCTAGTTACGCAACAATTTTCGGTAACCATATAATATTGCGACATCGATTTGGAAGAAAAACCTTCACATTATGCTTCGCGTTTAATCATGAACGCGATATATCGATCCAAATTGTATCGATATTTCTGACCATTGCAGTTCTCATTCTTTTTTTTGTTTTGAAAAATAGCACGGGAAAAGAAAAGAGGATGGGAACTGCAAGGGGCCGATGTTTCTAATTTACTCTCGATTTTTCTACGAGATTTCGGAAATCCCCAAAATATCCTCAGATATCCTTAGGGATAAGTAGTGTCTACCTGTGCCTCTCTGCTCCGCGATTCTCGAATATGGCATCAGCAATTCTTCTGGCCCATTTTCCCCCTTTCATCTCCCTTCGTCTTTCCCCCCCCCCCTCACTTTGATTCTCCATTTGCGGTGTTTCGGCTGCTGGTTTCTCCCTCCAACTTCATCTTAGACTACGAGCTCCATTTGCCCGGCTTCCCATTTCGTGTTCCGTCAAGCAGAAAACGATTGTCGCGCACACAGAGAGAAAGAGCGGCCCTATCGGTAAGCGACGAATCCAAGTCTCTCGCAGAAATATGGGCCTGGAAATCCCCTTAAACAAGGCCACCCCCTACATTTTACCTAATTTTTAAATTATGCTTTCTTCTGTGGGTATTGTTGATTGGAGAGCAAAGTCTCGGTATTCATTTCTCAATTAGAAATCGAATGTTGGAGGAGCGAAATAGTGAGTCGCATAGAAGAGAAACGAGAGACGAATAGCGTGTAATTTGTTTTTTTTTATATCGACGCGTTCTCTCCAATCAAGAATGTTCAACTTTTCGCAATCGTTCAAACTATGAAGATCACTTATATCTCGAAAGTAATGTCAAATACAATTAATTTTTACTCTTCAGTTTTGAAAAAGCTCATGACTTTCTTTCATTAAAAGTAGTGATAAATACAGTCTTGTCTATAAAATTAGCGGCAAACATAAATATTCTCATTTTTTCTCTTCATTTGTCAAGAACCAGTTCATTTCACGCTATTTTCCGCTTAATTCTTCCAATCTTCGCACAATTCACCAGGGAATTTCCAACCCATCTACGCAATTCACATTTTCTAACTCGAGACTTCTTGACTTGTCAACGACAGATTTGAGACTTCTTCAGGCGCTCACGAAAAAGAATCTTGGAATCATAAGATAAATGCGAGTTTTCCTGGCTGAGAGGGTGGAACTTAGCCCTTCACCCCCAACCCATACTTCATCCGTTCCCCTTTCTGAGCCTGGGTTAAGTATTTTCGTGATTTATGTTCTCCTCTTCGCAGATCTCTGATCGAATTTCGCGTTTTCTCTATTTAAGCAGACTACCTCTCAGAATGTTAGTACTAATATGATTTAAATAAAGTCCTCCTTATTTTCATCGTATGTCAGATTCAAAATTCAGTTACAAATTCTCAGTTTCGAATGCGATTTTTGTGGCTCGTGTTTTGTGAACTCCAGACCTAGGGAAGACTTAAGCAGGGCCGTCGACAGAGCGTAAATCTTTATCTTTATCTAGTATAACGTGCTCAATATCATAACCATTTTGCCCCTCCCATGCTTTATCACGTGATGGGTGTTTATAAACATTCATCAGCGAGTTCTTTGCCGTCAACCCTGGACTTAAATCAGGGTTGGTCGTGCGATATATCATCTGTAATAATTCCTTCACAATTTTGCATCTCTATGCTTGAATTTAAAAAGAAAAAAAAACCATTCACGATGAAACCATAACGTAAATTTCACACCTACAACCTACCTCCCGTATATTTTTAAATCCGGACTCAAATGTTCCTTAGTTCTGGTGGACTTTCTAACTAAGCTTCTCTCGCTTTTGCTAGCGAATAAAATAACTGCTGGGGTTCGTGATCCAAAAGCGTAAATTATGTGAGAAGAAACATATCTGCTCTGTTTCTCAGGGGCTGGATTCAGCCCGGCAGCCATTCCTATATGTTCCCTATGCCCATATCCAGGCTTTATTCACTCGAATCCCTCAAATCTGCCCTGTCTTACACATCTGTGTGCTGTGCGCGTTCCTTTGCTCTGCCCCCTCCGTGGTTAACTCGATTATTTCATATATATTCCCCCTTCCCGCATCTCGTTTCAGTACAAGGCAATCCATGCTTTGAAGAGCTTACTGAAAAGGTCATTTTTATCGATATCATTTTAGGGAAATTGAAAAAGTAGTACTGCCCATAACTACACATCGTTTTCTTCTATCTTGTACCATTCCTCAGGCTAGTTTTTTTTTTTTTTTTAAATCCTCCAAAATTAAAAAAAAAAAAAAAACTATTATTTCTAATATTTTTAAAGTATGTAAATGAACTTTCGAAAATCTGTGTTTTCCTAATCTTCCATTTTCCTTCATTGACATTTATGGAAACCTCCTCCCTCCCCTCTTTTTCTGCTTGTCCGTCCTTCCAGCCCTATCGCATTTCATTTACAACTTGTCTTGCATACATTTTCTCCTCTCTAAGGAAGTTTCGCTGTACTAAATATTAGTAAATCCGCTCCAATAATAAAATCCCACTACAATTTATCATTTGAGTGTGTTTTTATCGCAGGGCTTCTTTATCGTTTGTCGTATATCAGAAATGTTCCCGATTAGGTGTGATTCAATAAGGGGAGCTCATGAGCTTTATCTTCCCTTTTAATATATTCGGTTTTATCTTTTTGCCTCTTTCTCATTGCATCATTGTCTTTATAATTCATTTTAAGATTATCATTCTTTATCAGATTTATCCTTTACCAATAACTACATATTTTCGTGTAGTCAATATTTGTCGTCTTTAATTTTAGCCTGATCTCGTCGAATTTCAAGAGGCTCTGCGTTTTGCCTTCAGTTCGCGCCCGCCCATTTATGCTCATCTTCAAATTTTACATCTCATTTTTTCCGAGTAGCTCAATTTTCAATTCGAATCTGACAGCCAATTTTTATAATTCTCCAAAAATAGCCGAAGCTCAAAGTTTAAAATATTCATTTACAGTTTTGCATGTTTCATATCATAGTTGTCTTGCTGTGTAAATGATATTTTCATTACGCTATAATAACGAAAAGATAATGTTTCGTGAAATTTTACCGTCTACGAGGGTTTCTGGAATATCAGACAAATAAGAGATCTGCAAAGAGCGGAGAGGCATACATTCATTTAGCATAAATTAAGCCTCCCTTTCTAAAGTAATGAATGCTTGATTTCTTGTGTAGTTTCTCAGACATAGCATTTTAAATTAAATCTATAATAAGTGGATCGATCCCCAGTTCTTTCATCATTTCGAATGATAATCAGGGGGTTGCGTTAAAATTGATTTGATAATTTCTAGTTTCTGTTCACATGATGAGGCATAGATAAAGAAAATGCCTGAGATACAACAACACTTAACATAGTATTGAATCAATTTCGCGCAAAATCCCAATGCTAATCCCTCTTCATAAGGTGTTTCTTCAGCTGATGCCGGAAATTTAGCGAGTGGGAGTGGATTTGCCAGCCTGCAATGTGTTGCATCCCTATGCATTGTCAGGACTGCAGAAAGTTGTGAGTGTGAGTTCGCTTTGTCTCTTCTTCTCTGCCATCTCTCTCCCCCTCTGATAGAGTTATCCCTCTAAGCTACTTTTTATATGGCTTACCCTTACTCGTTTTGACTGCATTTCATGCATTTTATGCGAGCGCTCCTCCCGCTCGGCCCCAAATTGTGCTGCCTGGCTCATCCCATAGTCCTAACATTCTAGCATATCCGCCAATATCCCTAAGGCTTTCAATTTTGTATCATTTTCCGCCCTCCACATCTAAAAATGTCGAGTCTCGAGTCGGATATGTTCAATTTCGTCGTCACTAGATTCGGGAATATTCGATGTTCCCAGACCTAGAGAGGACAGTCACCAGAAACCAACCGCCTGCGATCTGCCCCCAGTATTTTCTCGCAATAAATTTCCACCCCTAACATTCCATTATAAAAAGTCACGTTTGCGCACAGTGGACTCCATAATTATGATTTCGTTTTCGCGACCTATTATCCTAAAATTTATTTTCGTCTAACGAGAGTGCTCCCTAGATTTTGTCGCCACTATTTATTCTGGAGAATTTTCTATGCTAATTTGATTGGGAAATTTTGAAATGGTTCCTCACAACGCGTCATCGATAGGGGACACGAGCTGGAACTCGCCCTACAGCGTCATCGTCCAGGTTGTACAGCCGTACTTATGATTTAGAGCGTTGGAATTCATTATTTGCAGATCATCGTTTGGCTGGTGATAATTGTACTGAGTCTGGAGACAATCATAGGCAATGCGATGGTTATAGCCGCTTACAAATTGGAACGGAATATTAGCAAACAGGTCTTGTATTTTTTACATCTAATGGAAGACTTAGGCCTTTAATAGGCTGGTAAGAAAGTTTTGTAGCAATTCGCATTTTCTCGATTGTCCTTATTCATCACAAAACGAAGAACGATCCTGATGAAGTTAGTGTGGTGTACTTTATCTTGACGATGTGTGCAAGATAGCCAAGCTTCATTTGAATCTAATTTGAATAAGCACGGGAGTAGACTAGTTGTAAACAACAGTTGAATATGACAGAACTTTCTCACCAACTTCTAATATTTTATTGACAAAAAATTATAGGTGAGTAACCGTTACATCGTCTCGCTGGCCTTCTCCGACCTTATAATTGGGATCGAGGGCTTTCCGCTCTTCACCGTCTATGTGCTAAATGGTGAGTTGGGTGGGGACAATTACTATATAGCGGAGTACGTTTTTCCATGCTAATTCTTTCAAAATTCACCCTCTTGTTTATCGCTAACTATAAAACTCCACCATTCGGTAATTGCCTGATTGTGAGTCGTGCAATGCAGAGGGATTAACGTTTGCTCATTTACTGGTCTATTTCCGCACCTCAAATGAAATATTACGCACGAAAAATTAGCAAGATTTTTTTTCGCTTCTTGTTAAAATGCTTCCTTTTATGGGTTTATCCTGAAGGATGCAATAATCCGCTCTAAGCGCATATTACATCGTCTAATATTCACCTTTCTGAATCTATTTTTGTAAAATTTGGGATAAAAATATATGTTGAAGTTAAAGAACTCTCAAAATGATCAAGCTATCGCGATTTCTGAGATAGGTGAAATTATGCAATCTGCAGAATTTTGTGGGCGTGATATTTCTCGCCCTTTTAAAATAGGGATAAATAGAAGACCCCGCCCATAGAACAGTACCGAATTGTGTAGACCCACATAGTTTTGAAGAGATAATAATACTGGATAATTCAATAAGCTATTTAATGCGAAAATTAGCGTAATATTCATTTTTCATGCTAATTTTGCAACTCCTTGAATACATCAATATACATACATTCGGATCCACTTACTATTTAATGTTCTGTGATTTCCTTCTTCGTGTATTCCCCCTTTCTGGTCCTTTAAATCGAGCTGTCATTTGCAGTTTCCTTTCCTCCTCGATTTTCATCCCTTCCCCCTTTAAGTTCACTAACCAACAGGCCATCTTTGCGTTTGATTTATTCTCCAATTTTTCTAGGTTTTACTTAAACAATAGAATCATGTCAAAGCCATACTCCTGCAAACAAATGAAATATATATTGTCATTTAATAAAGGCTATGATGAGGCTATCTTAAAATAGCATTTAAAATCAGTGTATGCTGTTTTTGATATTTTAATAACTCGTGAAAAGCTATAATAATAATATCGCATTTAAATTCAACGACGATATATTAATTTTCAATTAAATTAATTTATTGGATGATCAAATATTTATTTTAGAATCTTATAAAATTAGCACATTCAAACCTCAAATTATGCTAATTTCGAATCAAATATTTGCAAGACTTAATATGAGCTGATCTAAATGCCAGGTTTTTTTGTGGAATTCATTTCCAGGAATGTGACCCATTGTCTGAATTCCTGAATCCTGAGTCTCGAGTCCTCCCTCTTCACTTCGCTTTTTCCTCAATAAGGCTTGACTTCCTTTATTCCTCTAAATTATAAGTTCCCCTTCATTTGACTCAACTCTTTTCTGCCCATTTTCCATTAATCTCGATGCACTTAATGCACACCGCTGACAAAATCAACCAAATGACTGGAAAACTTGAAGAATAAGGGAGGGGATAAAGGAAAATCCGAGACGAAGAAGAAACAATTTTATTGTACAACTTATCATAAGAAATATCTTAGAAAATGATAAGGTATCATATAAATTTAAGCCTATGAATATATGATAAATTCCAATTTAAATACCATTTTCAGGCGAGCGATGGCCCTTGGGAAGTATAGCCTGTGAAACATGGCTATTTTTGGACTATACACTATGTCTCGTATCGATTTTGACGGTGCTATTGATCACTGCAGACCGATATTTATCTGGTAAACTTGAAAAATTTGATTTTAAGGCTAAATTTTCGATTTTAAGTGTGCCATACGGCGAAATATCTCAAGTGGCAGAGTCCCTCGAAAACGCAGATGTGCATAATATTGTCGTGGCTCATACCGGCCATCATATTCGGCATCATGATATACGGTTGGAAGGCCATGACCGGAGGCTCTTCCAGGTTATAATTTATTCATTTTGAAAATTAGAATAAAGTCAATAAATAACCTCAGTTTCAATCACAGAATTATATTTTACTCACAGTGCTTTGACCTGTCGTCCGGTGTCACTTTTAGAAAGATGAATAAAGCTATTCATCCTTCCGTTATTTTCTAAAATATGTTTTTTTTGCCGAAATTCTTACAGCTATTCTTTACGATTCCATCTCAAAGCAGGCTTTTCAAAAATCGATTTTTAAAAAAAACTTTTATGACTCCTTGTCAGACAAACCAAAGCACTGTTTGTTTCTGCGACATCACATATTTTAGTTTATAATAATTATAGTTCTTTCGCACAGTATCATTGATTGGAGAGCAAAGTCTCGGTATTCATTTCTCAATTAGAAATCGAATGTTGGAGGAGCGAAATAGTGAGTCGCGTAGAAGAGAAACAAGAGACGAATAGCGTGTAATTTGTTTTTTTTTTATATCGACGCATTCTCTCCAATCAATAATATAATATTTTGAGTTCCATATGTTTCATATTCTTCGTGGTTTAGAGGGAAGCTTTTCAGGGAAGAACCGCATTCGAATCGGTAAACACACTGCATCACTCTGGCTTTCCGCTTCTCTTTTCCTGCACATTTCAAAAGCACACTTTATAGCTTTTAGCAATATGCAAACTAAGCATGAGATACATTAATCAATAATCCATCACCATCTTCGCCTGATTTTTAAGCTTAAACTACAATTTAATAAATTAACTCTGAAGATGTTCATTTCAGTATGAACGGCAATGCCGAATGCTCAGCGCCTTTCTTGTCAAATCCTTATGTTAATATGGGTATTTTTATTCTTAAATATATTACAATTTAACAGTTTAATTTAGGTATGTATGTGGCTTATTATTGGACGACACTAATAGCGATGTTAATATTGTACAAAGTAATTTTACAAATGTTAAATTTAAGCCTCAAATTATATGATTTAGGGCATACATCAGGCCGCTAAAAATCTCGAGAAGAAGGCTAAAGCTAAAGAGCGAAGACATATCGCTCTGATTCTCAGTCAGAGGCTTGGAACTCAGGTAAAAATTTAAAATAATGATTTTTGCGGCTCTACATATCGAATATCCCAATATAGCAACATTTATCAATAGAGCATATTTCGCATGAGCTGAGGTTATTTATCGTTTCTTTGACAATAGATGCACACATTTTGCGCGTGTTGAATTAGTTTCCGTCGAAAGTCTGCAGCTGAATTTCGTCTGCCTTTTTTTTCTTGAAGGGGACTTTTCTTTGCTCGTGTCAAGCACATTTTCAGCACTTTCTGCGATCATTTGTGACCTCTTCTCTCAGCAACCGAGTCCTTTGAGAGTTGAGAAGCGCGAAAATGCGAAAATAGGGCCGAAACGAGCTGATTCGATTTTGATATTCGCCTGGAGGCGAGTTGAGGACGGGGGAAAATGGATATACGCCTAGAGCGAGGCGAGGGATGGAGATAGAGATGATCGGGATAAATTATATTCCACTTACAATGGATCATCATCTAATTCAATTTTTGAAAGAATAACACTGAAATGAAGCGGATTTAAAGAAATCTGAACGTTAATTATGACAGACTTAAATAATGTACTTTTAAAATAGGAATATTTAGTCATTTATTTATAAAACCAAATATATAGGCAGAGCTTTAGCCAAAATTTCTTTGCGTACCCCCTCCCTTAAAGTTTCTAATTCTGACTAAAAGTCTGATTAGGTCTGTGTGTTATAGGTGGTTTATAATTGCTAATTAAAACAATAATTCTAGGTCGGAGTATCGTTGATGTTGCAATCTCGAGCCGAGAAGAAAGAAGAGGCAGAGCGTCTGCATCAACTTCAGAAAGAGCAGAGGGACAGTGGCTATCAGACAACGACGACAACACAGGCGGTAAACCCACACAACATTGTTGGTCGATGGATGATGATTAGGCACAATGCTTATTTGCAGGGCTCGGGCAACACTGAATCTGAACCCAATTTGTGTGTCATCGAGGAAGAACGGAGTTTTGCGCTTAGGAGGTATCAATCTACACGCACACATTCTGCCATTAACTGAGAAATTCTTTTCTTATTCAATTTCTCCATCATATTTCTGTCAATTTGGATAATCCGCAGCTTCGTAGCCCATAGTTAAGAGTATAGGGCAAGGTAGGAAGATATCTTTTCTCGTACTCTTTCGTTGGATACGAAGCTGCGAATTATCTTCAGGTTACCCATATTTTAGCGCGAACGAAATATCATAAAATAGAGAACCGAAAAGAATTTCCTATCATTAAATGACAGGATACAAAGATCTATGCAATGCGCAGTTTTCTGGACGGGCCTATTTCTTCCCCCCTTTTAAACAAAATGAAAGGAATGATCTTTTTATCACCACCTTTTTGAATAAAATGATATTATTCTTTCTTTCCTTTCTGAATAGAAGAAATGAAAGAAGAGAAAGACTACACCCATAAAACTATGCTCATTGCATTAATTCAATTATCTTTTAAGCAATAATAATTTAGGGAAAGTAACGAGAGCAACTTCGTGCCGGGACCCTATCCAACGGCAGCGAATTCTCGGAGGGAAAGTGAAATGGAGCGAGTTTCCTTATTGAGCCATCAGGAAAGAGACGAAGCTGGAGGACCAGAGATCAACCGAGGGACGAAGAATCGCTTATCTATCAGGTTTTTATTATAAATAAAAAAACAATCAAAATTTAAATTTTAGGTCAAATCACTCTCGAAGAAGCATAACGTCAAACCATTCGCTGAAGGGGCATAACAATGAAGAGGATAAAAACGACTCTTTAAAAAGGATGTTCAGGTAAAATGCTTTTTAATAATCGAAAAATGTATAGAAAATTTTAGTGACGATGAACTAAACTCCGTTCTAAATTTCAATGATAAAGATTCCTTGAAGCGGATCGATTCAAGCAATGTTTCGGATGGAGCCTCGGTTATTATGAGGACTAGGAGTAGTAGGAGATATCGAAAGGTAGTTACAATTATCGTTAATGCACGAAGAGGCGGTTATTCGAGCATATAGAGCTCAAAGGAGTATGCGCAGACTCTAGACACGTTTTTCATCCCTTCGAAGAAAGTGTCTAGTGGAGAGTTAGAGAAATTCCGCTGCGTACCTTAGCTCTCGACGACCGCTTTTTCCGCGTTACTAATAAATAAAATAACGATAAATTGAGTATTTTTAATTTAGAAGAGCAAACGAGACAAATCATTTAAATCTCCGCATGGAACACCTAGAAGAATCGCTCAAAAACCCTTGGAAAGTGTGCCTGCTATAGCTGTTGAGGCTAATAATCCAGTCAGTTTATATTTGCGATAAAAAGCAGCAAGTAAAAGAAAAGTAGTACGGTGTATGATTTATGATTACGGAAATAATATTCATTCAAATACCTAGCATATTTTATTTGATATCATCGATAGTCTGAAAAACTCGTGACATTACAATCTACGAAATAGTATGGGGGAAATATTTTCTCTACATCAGCCTTTACTCCTTATCTATAAGTTACGGTATTCATACATGACATATTATCGTACTACTTTATTAATTAATGTACTTCTTTGATTAATTGTCAAAAAATCTTATAGCTCCCTGTATTTACAGACGGATAGGGAGAGTATAGAATGTAGAAAACGTGGAAAAATGAGAAAAAGAGCCGTTTGTGTCTGCCATTTGTCTGTAAACCACAGAGGGCCGAATCTTTTATTTTAGGGACCTCCTGATAGAGGAGAGATTCGAAGATCTGATCGATGGGTGATGTCCGTCAAGAGGAGGATTGCCAGGGCACTGGAGAGGGGAAAAAGCACCAGACGGGAGCAGAGCAGTAGTTCCGATTCGTAAGGATTTAGAATTAGAAGATCCGGGGTCTTGTATTTGTCGCTCAAAGTCAATGATATACAGAGATGCCAACAGTTAAGGTACAGGTACAGATTTGTGTGCCTGTTGACATCCCTGATGATATATACAAGAGGTCCTTTATATGAACGTAATGAAAATCGATAATAAAGGTGTACTTCATTTTAGATCGTCTTCCTCCGACACGGAACACTTCAAACGATCGACCAGAAGCAGTATTCGGCCTGGAAATCGACTAACAGTGCCCCAACTAACTGTAACACAACAGCAAAATGACAATTTGACGTTGCCGAATGGAGACAATGCTCAGCAGCAGAAGACGGACACATTGCTGACTGCGCAGGGGTACGAAAGCGATAAATTATAAAAATTCGGAAAAAAACATATAGCCTAAATAAAAATAGCATTTGCGAATGGCATAACTATAGAGAGAAGATTGATATTTTAAAATAGTAAGAGGAATACTTTTCAAGGTTATTACAAAGTTCGGAAAATGTAAACTAAGTGAAAATAGGTACGACTCTAAATGTTATAATTACAATGGAAAATATAGAATAGGTATTATTTTTTTTTTAAATATTCTTCGAAATTTAAGAAGGAAAAAAATAAATTGTTTAGCAGACATCGAAAAGTGTCATCGATTTCGACGTCGATGACGCGAGAGCGAATCATCACCTCGATATTTGCCCCGATCAACATCTTCACGAGAGGCCGCAAACAGACGAGAGCCGAGAAAAGGGCGCATAAGGCTTTTCGGTATAATTTTATAAACAGCCACGTTATCAAATTATTTACTCTTGATACCCAAATCTGGGAAGGGCGTGCAAAGTGATGCACGGTTATTTTTAGTGGCTAGAAAAGTCAGAAATAGCACGTGAAAAGAGGAGAGACTGGTCTAAAATCGCTTCTTTCTCCCAGATTTTATTTATCAATAATGCCATTCGGAAATGGTATTCCAGCATGTCAAGACTGGTAGGGAAACTTTCGCTCTCTCTCCATTTTAAATACTATTTCTCCTTGGAATATCGGGATATCTTTTCAGAGTTGCTAATGATATACCGATGCATATGTAGTGAGACGGGGATATGACTAAATAGTATAAAGAAGGACATTTTCTAGAATATGAGATGCATTTTCGTCCATTTCTTCTGTAATAATGTCATATAATTTAAGAATAGCCATCATTTTTATTACAATAATTTCAGAACGATTACGTTCATCGTAGGATTTTTCGCAATTTTATGGTCCCCATATTATATTATGGTAAGCATCATTTCTTTATTTGAGAAAGAAATATGAACGTTTAGGCAACAGTATATGGCTTCTGCAAAGGCGAGTGCATACCCTCAGCGATATATACTCTATCGTACTACATGTGCTACCTGAATTCATCTGGAAACCCATTTGCTTACGCCCTGGCAAACAGACAATTCAGATCGGCTTTTGCGCGGATGCTGAGAGGAAACTTCCAGAAAATTCAATAATTACCATTATATACAGGGTGATCATAAAGTCTGGGCCTTTTTCATATTTTAATTTGAAGCTTTCACAATCTAAAATTCATGCCAAATGGGTATCATTGGTATTGGAGAAGGTAATATTCAATTTTGTAGAACATTTTCGTCACTATTATCTTGGTAATGGATTTCCAAAAGAAAATCGAAAGCGGACTAGATTTGTTGCTCACCCTGTATCAACAAATCAGATAAATTAACAATAACTTCTGTAAATGCGCTCAAATGGTAATTGACGAAAATAAAGCATAAAATTTAAATAGAAGATCAGAAAACATTATCATTATCATTTGAGCATTTATAAAATTCGTCAAGTATCTCAATGGTTCCGACCGATAATTATTAGATGTTATGAATTATATGATTTTTGGGAAACAAATACCAATTCGGGTCAAGAAAGGTCATGATCTATTACAAATTTTATTTAAACTTCTGAATGATCTTCAAAAATCCAGTGCATTTTCATTGCTCCAGTCATATTCGATTATGCAAATATTTCTTATTTATATTATTGAATTTCATTATATATGTAGGCGAGCTTAACAAAATTACAATATACTGAAATACGGGAAATGATTATGAATAAAAGATTATATTGAACTGGAGATTTTTTAACTTTTCTAAATGATAAGCGTTTTTATTTCAAATTAAAAAGTTTCAAAACCCTATCCATGTATAAACTAAATTTCGGATATTTAGCATATACTAAAATATACTAACGGTACGCTTAGAGAAAATGAAAAGAGAAATAGAGAGAGTTGAATAGAGAGCAGAGGAGACAAAAAAGCGAGAGGCGATTGCACCAGATTGAATTAAGAATGACGCGCCCTCTCGCTTTTCCCGTTTTCTCGTTTTCTCTGCTTGCTACTCAATTCGCTCTATTTTTTCTTTTCATTTTCTCTAAACGTACCATTAGTATATTTTAGTATATACTACCAACAACCCTGGTCCTAATATCATTTTCTTCGTTTAAACTTTGTATTATGACTGATATAATTGCGAAATAAATTAAAATCTGGTTTCTGACTTCAGAATATTTTGATCTCCTTATCAGAATGCATCATTCTATGCTGTGCACCTTCAATTTAACCATTTATCACCGCTACTCTTATATTTAGCTTCTCGCGTGTCTCGGTTTTATTCATTCTAGCATTGTTGCATTTCGTTTAGTCTGTTCACAATTTCCATCTCATTCAATCTTACTTTCACTATTAAGCGAATCTAGGTGAAGCGTATTGATTTTCTCAATCTTCATATATCCATCAAACTTGCATATTTTCAGGTCAGATATGTTCTACCAAGCTTCGATATCCTTGGCAGTTTTATATCGACTGTTGTCATTAATCATATTCAATGCCTACTTCATGGGTTTCCTAGTTAATATTCTTTCTATACCGGTCTATTTACAATTTCTAACTCTACAATATGTCACTGTCATACTTATTCTGCAAAGTTTTATTCTTTACCAAATTGCAGTACGACCATTTGACCGACGATGTACCAGACATGATTTGGGCTTCAATTTTGAGGAACATGAGGCACCATTTACAAACTTTTGGCAGCCTTACCATTTGATAGTTTAGACTTCGAGTACCATGAAAGAAGCGAAAATACGGAGAATCAGAGGGTTGAAACGAAATAACGAAAACCGAGAGTTACCACCGGCCTTTGGAAATGGGTGGTACATGATTCTAGAGTCAGAAGAGCTGCCGAAAGGGTCTATGAAAGACGTCTTCGTCCTAGGTAAGTCCAGCTTAGATTATAATTATATCTTGTGAAACATGGTCAGATATCACAAATGTGACTTTCCAAATGGAAAGCCGTCCAGAAGTTCTCATATGCAAAATTCATTCTTTGCCTTCACAAATTATAGAAGAGTGCAAAGTGCACTGATAAATAGAAATTTGAATGATAATTTTTCCCTAGGAAGGCAACTTTTGGTCGTCCGTGCTCACGATAGCAGAGTTTACGTGACGAATCCGACATGTTTACATATGGGAGCGAATTTTTCTAGTGGAGGCAGGGTAAACTGCAAAAATTTTGTTTCCCAGTCGAGAATTGATCCAAATCAGAGGTGTTTGGAATTCCGATTCCGGGTCGTGAGAACATTTAATTCTGATTCCGAATTTTACAAAAAAAATTGAGATTCCGAACAACCTTGGTCCAAATATTTTTTAAATTTATTCTTGTACGAACCAAAAATAGCATTTTTCAATGATTGGTGTGCAAAAAAATCGTTGTTCCTTGAGAGATGAAAAAGTGCCAGTTTTTTTCATTTTCTGGAGATAAAGATTTTGGCCTGTGTTGGATAAAATGTGACTATTTCAGGTAGTCGATAACAATAAGATCCAATGCCCTTTCCACGGCTGGAAATGGGATGCGGCCTCAGGCGCTCTGGTCGATATCCCCTACAGTCGCGGCGACTGCCAGAAGATAAACGCGAAAATCGCTACCTGGCCTGTGATCGAGAGGAACAAACACATCTACCTGTGGTTCCACTCCTCTGGCGAAAGCCCTTCCTGGGAGCCGGAAGGGTTCGACAAAATCGAATCTGGGGTTTGGAGGGCTTCCGGGCGGAGTCAGCATGAGGTATGTTCTCAGCTGCGAGCACATTCTACCATTTCTTGCCCATTTTGGCTATAAAGCACTCGAATTCGCAACTTTATCCGAGAATTTTAAAATCCAGGTCCTCTGTCACCAGCAAGAAATCCCGGAAAACGGTGCTGATCTTGCCCATCTGAATTTCCTGCATAGGATTGGAGCCAACGAAGGCTCAGATATCATCAATAGCATAGATTTGTCCCTGGAGAATATCTTCCAGGTTACTCATACTTGGAACGGGGAGTGGTTCTCTTTGGAGGACCAGGTGAGTTTATTTTGAAAAGTAACTAATTAAAATATGGTTTATTTAAGAAGCACATTGGTGTGATGCATCTGAAACAATACATGCAGTTCATGGGATGGCCGATACCTGGCTCGGACAGTTTTCTGAGGGCTGAACAAGTAATTTCCCAAAACTTGAAAAATATGCTAACTTCTCCAAGGTCGGCCCCGGCATCGTCCACATGAAATTTAAATTCGCTTTCGGAGAAGCGATCTGTCTTCACCATGTCACTCCGATAGAGCCTTTACTGCAAAAGGCTACCTTCAAATTCTATACGAATATAAATATGGCATTCTGCAAGTTCTTCATGTATTCGGAGACTAGTCAGGTAAAAATAATACAATTTTCAAATTAAACGATGTTTTCAGTTCGAAAGGGATGTGCATATCTGGTCAAATAAGACTTTCATAAAGTCGCCATTATTGGCTCCAAATGACGGACCGATTAATAAGTTTAGAAGGTACCCTTTTAGAATAAAATATATTCTAAAAAATTCAATTTAGTTGGTTTAAACGCCAATTTTACTGTGAAACTTCTCCAGTTATTCTTCCATGTGGAAATTCTTCTGATCAGCCGAAAGATTTGAATGACTTTTGATATGCTTATTAATTTAATAAACAATAATTTTATCGAGTCCAAAATCGACTTTTTCGTTGACTTGTTTGAAATGCTTGACGAATTGCAACTTTTTTCTGTCCCAGGTTCAACTCGGTCTGTTTGAACAGATCAGTGCCTGGATCCACGAAACTCTCGGAGCTGTCCGAAACCTTCCTATAGGAACCTTCTTTTCGTTGGAAGGTTTCTATAGAAAGGGCTCCGAGAGTTTCTTGGATTCGGGCAAAAAACCTTAAAATGAGATTTTAATAAGAAAAATCGAAGCTCTACGATCAAATTTTGAAAAAAAAATTGAACATTGCTCTCCTCCTTAACTATGGGAAGGCCTTGACGAAAGAGTTTCTAAAGTTTGGATAGAAATTCGTCGCTGCCGAAAATCGATAGCTTTAATTTTATGGTTTATTCGAGTTTTTTGGAATATAAATTGTGCACCATCGTTACCTGAAATTTCTACTTTATGTTAATTTTTAACGGCCTTTTAAGTGCGCGTCGTGTTGTACGAGAATCTCATGCATTGTGCAAAATGTCGCATTGCACGAACGAGTATTTTTAAAAGGATGCTCAATTATTTTTTGGGATTTTATTTTAGATATTATTTAAATTGAAATAAAATGTCAGAAAATAATTACCCTTTATATAATAAATGATAAAATTAACAGAAATAAAAATGTGTATTTTCTAAGTTTCATTGGGCTAATAGATAATAGATTACATTTTGAATTGTATTGTCATTGTGGTATTCTTGCATTTGTATTTATATTCGATTCCGATTCTAATAACTTATTGCTATTCTGATTCTGCATCATTTATCGTTCTCTTCCTCTTTTTTTATCCTTTCGTCTTATGCTAATTGATCCGATCGTGGCGCGCGCGAATGTTTTTGCCTTTTGCCTTAACTAGGCAAAGAACGATTGAATAAAGGAATAAAAAGGAGATGTGGCTGATCTGGTTAAATCCCTTGTCCCCTCTGTATTGCCATGATTTGCATCGCTTATCATTTTGCCAATTGCATTTGTCTACTACTTCGGTACAAACAAATAAATCAACATCGATTTTTAATATGCGACTACTTCATTTACTCTAACTCGTAAAAGTCTAACATTTTTGAATACATATATTAATCGAAAAACTGAAACCATAGAAATTTTATTCTAGATAGTGAAGGACGAAGTATTATTATATTTGTTCGTAAGATTCTTCTGCACATTTCGAATTCCGAATTGCGTAATGCGTGTAATGTGCGTCAAAAAGCGCTGCATGCTGCATATGCGCGCCCTTTCATTGTGGGCATCGGATGAAATCCTGTTCTCGCGTTCGAAGGGAAGGAAGGACGGTTGAGATGTGGAATGGGTTAGGTTGGCCGATGGGAGGGATTTTTGAATGGAAATGCGAAAATGGACACGGGAAAGCCGTGGGGAGGCAGATAAAGGCATAGATAAGGGTATATGGAGATATGGGGAGATATTGTGGAACGGGATGGAGGGGTTGAGAGAGAGAGAGAGAGACGACGGATGAGGGGATGGATGAAAATGACTGAGGAGGGGGTGTTCAGGAGAAAAAAGTGCGTGACTGTGGTCAGCCAGGCAGCTTTCACAATGCGTTCTCGGCTTTCGTTTTTCACTTTCGCCTTCCCCTCCGAGAAATGCCTCGTTTCAGGCAGCCGAATTCGTCGCTGATGGGAGCGTTTTTTCGCCCGAATTCCCTGCCTTCCGCGAAATGCGTCGCAGCGTTAATTGTCAGTGCTGATATCCACGCTTTTTTGCGAATCCACATCTTTTATATCCCATTTTAATCCCCTCAATACCTCGTTATCAGTTAACACAACACAGTCGTTTCATTTTTACGAGAGACTTTTCGACTATTTGCAAAATTCGGCTCTTGTATCCCCGTTTTCCCACAAATTGCAATGCTTTTCGCGCTTCTCTGCGTTCTCTCAACCGACGATCTATCCTAATCGCTCAAGAAAAGGCAAAAATCTAACTCACTATTCACTACGCCACGCTGCCATGAGGAGAGACATCCTTCTTAGCATTATGCTTTTGGACAGCGTAGGATAGTGAGCGTTGAAAATGATGAGGGAGGTCCTGAGAAGCTCGAAAAAGTTGCAATTCGTGGAAAAACGAGGGTAGTTACCACTTTTTCTCTTCCCCATAGTAGTTTTTAAAAATGAGAATGATAACAACAAGAGAGTGGCAACTACAGTGAGCCATAAAATTCACAACATTTCATGCTAGGGAGTATAGCGAAGAGAACAAACATTTGGTGAATTTTATAGTAAGTCAGAATTTTGCACCATAGCTTCAGATTTGAAGCATTTACCTGAACGTTTTTTCTATTGTAACAAAAACTTTGATTTCCCTGATCAATATTCTTTTCCGGCTGCATTCTTTCCTTTATGCGCCAGCTTCTGCATCATTACTCCTGAATCCCCTATTCTTTTCCATCAGAAATCGAATAGTTTGCCTTCATACAGTTCATTTTTCTAGCTTTTAGTGCAAACCCTTTTGTAGATTTTTTACCATTTTGCCATCCATTTATGGGATATTTTCGTCTGTAGCCCATTTTTAGAAAATAAATAGGAGACATTTGCAAATTAATATGATGACCTTCGATTTTGCGACAGCATTTCATAGGTCATTTGGAGTTTTTACCGATTTTTATAGAAGGAATAGGTCGAATTTGCATGATGTTGTTAGGATATCTGATGGCAAATACACGAAGCGCCTATTTTGAGTGCCTTATATAGCTTCCTCTAGCAGGTGTTGTTAATTTCCCTGTTATTTATGCCATTCCGTCTCAGTTTCAATTGGGATTTTTAAGAAGATGTAATCACTTCTCTGGATATAATGGAATTAGCGATTTATTGAGTGAGTGCATTGAAGCGTTTAAGCTGAAAGCCGTTCTTTCACATTCTGCCATTCTATATATGAAATCCGTTTCGATTTATCATTCTTTTCATTAATTAATATTAATTAAATCTCTCATCGCATTTTATTGGGCTTAGATATGCAGAATTATATATAGGGAGAACATTTTTTATCATAATGCATAGTATCGAAACTTGTGGTCAAGTTTGGACCCCTTATTAAATTAGAGTTTCGCTGTTTCAATTATTCATATAGATCTGCATATTATAGATGTAAATATCCAATCAACGGTTTAGTTGAACTATTCTCTGAAAATGAAAATACCATTTATGGAAGCGAAGTTAAGGGGGAAAGTATTTCTCAATCAAATCTATTTGAAAGCCATTTGAAGGATAGCCTTTGCCTCTGCCATTCTCACTCTCAGACAGACACTCTCAAAAAGACGCCGCGCTTCAACTCTCATAGATGGCCTTTTTCGGTTGAAATCCTCAATTCGCTTTTGGTTTTTCCTTCTTTGAATTAGCTCTTCTTCCGCTTTCGTTTTTGGCATTGGAAAGTTTCACTTTTTTCTCGTTTCACTTAACTAGCTTGTTTTTCCTTGGATATTTAAAAATAAGTTTTACTTTTGGGAGATCTATTTTCTATTTCCACTTAACTTGACTGTAAATTTTTAGAGGTTATTAAAATAATAAGTTAAATGTCGCAAATTGGATTTGTCGCTTTGCTTAATTTGGCTTTATTTTTGGAATATTCTAAAATAAACCTACATTTTTAGATCTGAAAATAAGCTGTTGATATAAAATAAGTAATTAACCGTCATGGATTGGCTTTTGAAGCTGGTAGGAATTCGAAAATAAAGGTGTTTTTAACTTATATTTATTTTAGATCGCATTATTCGCTATACTACAATCATGCACTTCGAAAATTGATGATAATAATTTAGGTGAAATCTTAAAATTTGAAAAATATTAAGGTTTAAGTTTACATTTTAGCTGATTGTTCTAAGGAAGTTGAAGTTGTATTTCTGGTCGATATTTCTAATGCAAATAAGACCGTTTTTACGCTACAACAGAACCGATTATTAAGGACTTTGAGGTTTAATTTCAACGGTCCTTCGTATTCCACATTCACTTTTTGAGGAGAGTAGGGAAGGGAGGTAGGGGAAAAGAAAAAAAATGGGTGTGAGTATGGAATACAAGAGACCAATTAAAACATATAGTGTTAAGTATCATGAATTTAAGGCATTTGGAAGCTACTGTCGGAGCCCAGCACTTAAAATTGGGATTGGTAACTTTTGCCCAGACCCAGGCATTGGTTCTTGACATTACTGATCCATTGTCGAATGATACTGAAAGGGTTGTGTTAAATCGTTTAATTTCGAAATATTGAATTAATATATTTAAGTTCACAAATTCGCTTATGTCATTGCGGCCTCATCTATCTTTGGACACTTCTGTCGCGAAGGCTTTGCAGATTGGAGCTCAGCAGGTTAATTTAAATTATTTCAACATTATGCTTTTTTAAATACGTGCTTAAATTTTAGCTCTCATATTTTGATACTCCATACAATAAGCGAATCATTGTGTTGAGTCACGATGGAGTAACTTCGGATTTGGTTGGGGAGACTTTGGAAGCTGTGTAAGAGAATTAATTTGCTGCTACAAAATTTCGAAAAAAAAAAACCTCTAATCTAGTATTGTCAATGAGCGATTATTTGAGACGAAGTAGATGGCACTGACCTTTGATGCGTGCGAATTAGCGCGTTGTTTGCATCAGGCTTTACGCTATTGCGTCATAATCAAGTGACGAGGTAGTCGGCTATTCGTGCACACGTAATGCACTTTGAATATTCGAATTTGTGTGCATCATTTATTTCGTCTCAAGTTATCGGTCATTGAAAATACCACCTTTATGAGTATTTTATGGATAAATTAGATTTTGAAATGCTTAGAATTGCATATTCCTTATTCCATAAATTAACAAATTTTTAATAAAAAACTTCGAAATTCTTCAATCAATAGCTAGTTTGTTATTCATTCATTACTAAATCATATTTTACATTATTTAGACTTAAGTGATTTTTAGATCGATCGTCCAAAATCTTCAAATCTCTGTACTCGTGGTTTCTGGGAATCCGCTGGCAAATGATAAGGCTTTGACTGGCTATGCTGGACAGAGGGAGCGTGTTTATCACCAGCCCAATGACGCCGCGCTATTTCTGGAAGAATTGGATAAGGTGAATGAAAAATCAATAAATATACATTTATCAAAATATCGATTTTACGATATATTGGGAACTTTGTATCGCTAAAAACATATAGTACTGATAACCAAGAGCAATAATATGAACTTTTCAAGTATATATTTTTAATATTGATATTCAGATAATTCTCTGCGATGTTCCATCCCAAAAGATTTCGCATTCACCTTCCTCACATCGAATTTCTGGAGTCAAAACTCAGACAATCGATGATAAGGGCGAACATGAGAAGAAGAAGAGCAAAGTGTTCGAGCTGTGGCAGAAATGCGATCGAGATTTGGTGGATCTGATGCTAGTCCTAGACACTTCCGGTTCAGTTCGAAGTATTTTTGAGTTGCAAAGGAGATTCGCTATCAATATTCTCGATCAATTCCCATCGAAAAGCTACAAAAATGGGCGTATTCAGGTAACTTTGGGGCTTAAAAAGCTATTTATAAATCTCATGAAATAAGATATGGACGAAATAGGCTAAAAATAGAGACTATCTGGAAACCGCATGAAGCGCGCATGTGAAGTAGGGTGGGTCTTAGGCGGTAGGTCTTCTTTTCCCACACTATTTTGCATGTTATGAGGTCATATGCACGTGTCATGCGGTTTCCAAGTTGCCAAATAGGTATGATACACAATGTGTGCGTATTCTCCATACATATTTTAGCCATTTTGTGATATATCGCGGTTTAAAAACTAGATTTTATACAAATTTGAAGAAAAAAATCATTTTTATAGGTCTCAGTAGTTCGTTTCTCTAACAACCCCGTGGTTGAAGTGAAGTTCAAAATTGGTCAACATAAGAAGGAAATTCTGCAGACGATTCGGAATCTCACGTTCACTGGCTCTAGCACCAGAATTGCTGGTATCATTTTGTTGAATTTAAAATAATTTCAAGAAATGTCAATTTAGCCGCTCTCGACACTGCGCTTGTTGAGATGGAAAAGGAGAAAAGGCCTGCGGCGAAACAGGTCATTTTTAATTTAATTTAAAGAGATTTTGATATCAGAGTTGGCCCCTTATGATTTCACCCTCTTTTTTCCTTGTCTCATGCTATTTTCCAGAAAAGAGCGTGGGAACTACAGTAGGCCGGCAAAAGGAACATGACCCATAGTTGATGTTTAAAACTTGTATGAAATTTTCTTAAGAAGACGATTGTTGTTTCATATTATTTTCTCATAAAAAGTATCTAAAACTTTTGATATTTTATTTTTAAAAAAAAACCATTTTCAGGTTCTCGTTCTAATCTCTGACGGTCACGGTCAGGAATATTGGAATGTCGTTCAACAAACCGGGGCGAATCTGCACGAAACTGACTACGAAATATTTGCTGTTTCCACGGGAAGAAGCTATAACGAGGCAGAGTTGCTGATTTATGCTGGGGATGTGAGTAGGCTGTTCGTGGGACCCAGATATGATAGGTCTGATTTTTAAATTCAACTGAAACTTATTTTAGCATCAAATTCACCTCTAAAAATGCCAACCTGGATAACCCTTTACTTCGTTACCTACGAAATAGTATGGGAAAAGATCTCCCCCTTACCTTGTCCTATATACCCTTAACTATGGGCAACGAAGTAAGGAGTTGTCCAAATTGGCAGCAAAATTTAAAAATTTCTTTTATTTTTAGTTTTTACGCTAAATTTCAGCTTCATCCCAGTTTTTACTCCCTATCTCTACGGCTGTATCAGGGAGGATAAATTCGCCGTCAATCAGAAACTTCCCGAAATCGAAAAACCTTCCGAAGTTCGCGTTCGGGCTGATGTAATTTCTAAATCGCGATACTTTTTTAAATCATGATATATTTTAGTCGAATACCCTACCAGCGGACGAATTTTTGAATCAGGAAAAGATAGAGCCTGCCGCGAGACGAGTTAACTTCGTCGATTCAAAGGCCGAAAGCCTGATTAGCAGCAAGGTTCATACGACTACGGTATGCTGATTTTGATATTTCAATAGGAAAATGCAAATCTTCAGTCGCAATCAGTAACTCATCCCTTCTTCACCACGACTCACCATACGACAACGCCCACGCAAATTAGGAGTTTGAACAATTTAGGCAATGTGAATGAGTTGAATAAGCCTATTGATAAGCAGCAACAGCAATTGATGAAGCTGATCGAGAAGGCTGATAGGTATTTTTATGATACGTTAAATTTCTAATTTGATATTGGGCTTCCTGTATTTACAGACGGATAGAGAATGTAGAAAAAGTGAAGAAATAAGATAAAGAGCCGTCTATAAATCTGTAAATACAGCCGTCTGTGTCTATTATTCGTCCGTAAATACGTAAATACAGGGGCCCTTATAATGCTCTTTAAATGATTCTAAATGATTCGATGTCAGGGAAAAGCAGCAACTTGTAACCACAACCACTTCGAAGCCCGAATTCGGCAGAGAAGGTTCTCTAGCTAAGGATTGGAACGGCTCCTGTGAAGTCGACCTCGTGCTGATCATCGACAGATCGCAGTCTGTGGAAGAAGAATTCGAGCGGGAAGTTATTGTAAAAATGTTTACCGTTGATTTTTTTTTCAAATATAAATTTAGACAGCTAAACGAGTAATTGAACAGTTCCCCCGGTCTCTGTACGCAAATGGCACCATCCGAGTTGGAATCGTTAGTTTTGCTTGGGTAAGGGGAAACTTCGCTACTTTCAAAAACTCATAAATGCTATCATAGGACGCTAAAGTCGAGTTGGACCTAAAGCTGAACGATCCGGACGAAATTATCCAACGTCTATCAGGGATTTACCACACTGGTGGAACGACTTCCACTGTTGCCGGAGCTACTGCGGCAATTAAAGTCAATCTTTTATTACTATTATTTAAATTATAGAGTAGGTAGTCAATAGAGGCAATAGCCTGAAATGAGATCAAATTTGGCATTATGAAGCATTGTTGATGCCCAAATCTGGGAGGTGTGCAAAGGGATTTTTATGATTAGAAAGTTAAGAAATAGCGCGCGAAAAGGAGAGAGACTGGCCTAAAATCGTTTCTTTCTTCCCTCATTTTCGACCTCCAAGATCTCGGCATCAACAATAATGAGAATTGGGCATTGACAGTCTTACTTACGAATTTCATGAATGACCATTCAGCAACAACCCAAATTTAGTCCATGTACCCCTATCGTCGTCCGAACGCTCGTCTCCTGATACTTCTATTTTCTGACGGATACTCTCAGGACTACTGGAGAGATCTTCTCTCGACTGCGGAAGAACTTCAGCGACCTGCTGGCTCTGCAATCATTGCCTACACGGCTAGCCCAACGTTCTCTCAGATTGAGCTGACTGTAAGATTTAATCAATCGCTTAAATCCTAAATTGGAGGCCCATGGTCTTGTAATTTTTTTCTGGATCCATAACGAGTGGACTTCGATTGGAATTTTTAGGCTATTTTAGGAAAAGATAAAAGATTCAATTTTGCAGGCCTGGACGGGAGGTGGTCCCGAAGCGGTTTACACCAAGGAACAGGACATCGGATTCATTCTGAAGGTTCAACGTGAAGTTTGGCGCTATTGTGCCGGCGACAAGGACAAATCCGTGATGGTGCACTCGGAGCTGTCGACTTCGATGAAGGATCGTGTTAAATTGCCTCTGCCCAATGTCGCACCGGTTCGTCATGAGGCCCCATCGACCCTGCCTCCTGTGGTGAAACTCGAGACGCAGTTCCAAGTGATCACTCCCGACAGCAGACTGGTTAAGGAGAAAATGGCAAAGATGAAAGCGACGACAACGACGACGTTTGCTCCGAAGATTCAGAAGACACCGATCGAAATCAAGCGGGAAGAGTCCGACAATAACTTAGAGAATCTCGAGAAATTGGACAATGTGAGCCCTGTGGATGGAAGCGGAGAGGGGTCTGGCGAGATTGACGAAGATGTTGATGGACCCTGCAAAATGGACCTGATGCTGATCATCGACATCTCGACCAGCGTCCAGAGTGACTTCGAAATGGACATGCAGTACGCAATCGACTTGGTGGGTTCATTCCTCGGTCATTTAGAAATTGTGTGTAAGACTCTAAAGCACAATTAATATGAGACAGAGAATAACATGTTGTAAGAATTGCATGCGATTAGAGATATTGTCGTTATCGAAAATAGTAGCATTAATTATTTAAACCATTTAAAAACTACATAAGGCTCTGAAACAAAGATGTAAAGCGAGACAGAATTGATATTTTGAAGAAAAAACAGAATGTCGATTAGAAATTTTGTTATTTGAAGACATAGAATATTAATAAACATGTTTAATTAGTTGAAAATGCAAATCTAGACCGACCGCCTGCCGGCCAAGGACTTCGAGGATCAGGTGCGTATGGGCATCGTTACGTTCAATATGACTGCCCAATTGGTCCACAGCCTTGCAGACAGAAATTCCAAGTATGAAGAAAGGCTTGGTGATCTTCATTGAAATCGCATTCTTTTAGATCAGCCCTTCTGGATTTGCTATTGGCTCAGAACAACACTGGTGGCGGCAGCACTTCTTTGGCGAACGGAGTTAGCTTGGCTCTTGAGGATTTGGCTAAGAACAGAAGGAAGAATGCAAAGTATCAATTGAACTTTAGAAAATAGAAAAAGAAAAACTTAAATTCTCAGGCAAGTTGCGGTGATTATCTCAGACGGCAACTCTCGGGATGAATGGCAGAACGTTCTCAAGGCAGCTAATGGGTTGAAGGACCAGAAAATCATTGTCTATGCGGTTTCCGCCGCCAGAAATTCCACCAAGCGGTATTTAATTCAATTAAATCCAATATTGTTAAAGACTTATAATTGTAGTAAGAAACAAAACACAAGTTGAACTCTCGACATAATAGCTTAATGAATATTTTAATTTAAAGTCATGATTATCATTTTTATTAATGGCCCAATTAAATTAAATTTTTTTTAAATTCAAGCGAACTGGAAATGTATACTGGAAACAAGGAGAGAGTTTACATGGAGCAGCAAACTGGCAAATTCTTAACGGATGTCACAAAGGAATTCGCGTTATGCACTGAAAAGCCCAGGTCAAAACTCATCATTGGCGATCAATTATTGTCCAGAAAAGCTCATCAGGAGTAAGAAATTCGAGTTTTTGTTTGTTTCTAAGAGTGCACATCAGACTTGTTCGTTCTAGCTCGAAGATTGAGAAATAGCATCGTTCGTGGAGAGAGCGCGGAGAAGCACTGGTCTTTTCGTTCTCTTCACGAGCAGTGCTATTTCTCGATATTCGCTCTAGAACGAACACAAAGTCTGAACGAACCCTAAGAAAATATGAAATTTCCTAGGGAATCCGATAATTGCGATGGATTAATCGATTTGATTTTGCTGATCGATAAATCGAAGGAAGAATACGAGCAATTCGCTGCGGACCATCAAATTGCCATGGACCTGATTAACTCTCTGCCAAAGGAGCTTTTCAATGTAACTATTTTTTATACATAGCATTTTGCTCTTCTATTCTTAAAAAGCGAATTTTGCATTGAGTCATTTAGTAGATTTCTGGGAGTAAAAACACTACAATACATGACTTCCACCTAATATTTCTGTACAGAGAACTTAGAAACAGTATTGAAATTAAGAAGTTCTATTTTTATGAATAATAGCAACCTAAGAAACTTGGAAACCTCAAGCCATGAGAAATAGTGTGAGAAAAGAATCGTTTTCCCTACCATCTCCCTCACCCTATTTCGCATGGCTTCAGGGCTTGAGGTTTGCAATTAATCCAGAACTTATAAAATGATCTAATATTTATTTTTAGAAGCGCCTGGCAGTGTCTCTAATTGAATACGGTAGTCACGCGGTTGGCCGTCTTGCCCTGGGCATCTACAAGCAGCCCTACATCATCGAATCGCTTCAAAGAATCCACAATAAGCGGGCTGAAGCTAGTCTAAGCGCTGCGGTTAATGAAGCTTTGAGGGTATAATACTCAAGTTTAGGCACAGCTACTAAATGAAGACCTGACGACCTGACAACGACTAGGGAGGGCTGTGTGGGAATTTCTGTTCCAAAAATTTGCGTTTTCGCCCATTTTTGACTGATTTCCGCCGTTCCGTTTCCGAAAATCTCGAAAGTCATTTCCGCACAGCCCTGCTGACGACCCTATATAGTTTAAGAAAGGAGGGAAGGGGGCTAGAGTAGGGTAAAATAGCGTGGGGGAAATAAAGAGGGGTAGTTAGATCGCCAGGTCGTCAAAAATAGCTGTTGCCTGAAATTGATTGATCGTCAAGAATTTATGGATTTTCTTTAGCAAATGGGGAAGAGAAGAATCCATTCCAAGCTTTATGTGGTGATAATTTCCGATGGATCCACCTCAGATGATTGGCAAGAAGCTCAGGTTAAATTAAAGCTTTTGATCTTCAAAAATTCAATTTGACATTAAACTTTATTATTTTCAAAATCGAAATATGAAATTGAAGTTGATCTTTAAAAAACAGCCCAGACCTATCAAATTGATCTTCAAGAATAAATTTTAACGTGAACAGTTTATCTCTAAAATCTTAAGTCTGAGCTGTAAGATTTCAGACACACGCCTCGAAACTTCTGAAAACAGACGCGAAAGTTTTCGCTGCCACGAATGCAGAGAAATTCTACATGGACGAGTTGAAGGAGTACACTGGCAATTCGAGTCGCGTCTATACTTTAAACAAAACTCGGCACTTTGTTGAGGTTGAACAGTTTTCGTTTTTTTCTAAAAAAAATCAAACTTTTAGGAAGTTGGTAACGAAATCTTGGGCTGTAAGAACCTGAAACTCGAAAGGCTAGTGAACGTTGAAAAACAAACTCCCTCGCAGTTGACTACGTATGGAAATTCATTTTTTTAACAAAAATATTCTAATTTTTGGCTATTTGGAAACCGCACGAGACCACGAGATACGAGACATAGCACAAAATAGTATAGGGTATAGAGGGATGATAGGCTTTCTTTTCCCACACTATTTCTCGATGTCTCGTGTCTCGTGGTCTCGGCAGTTTCCAAGTTACAATAACTTTTTAAGGGACCAATTACTGCCTATAACCACATCAATCAGCACCACTTCGTTGCCAAAACTGGATGTCATCGAGAAATTAGATGCACGAGAAAAAGTGAAGCGAGTGGACGATTTGAACAGCGTCATTGTCGAGGCCCCAGTTGCAAACATTCAGAATTGCTCGAGGAACAAAATCGATCTGCAGATTATTTTGGATGCATCGTCTTCTAGGGAGGAGGTATGATTATTCTCAATTATTTGCAAGTATCATAATCTCAGGAATTAGTTTCACGAAAATATATCATGGCCTTTTAGTGAGATATTCAAATTTTCGATCCTTTTTACTAGTTATTTGAAGAAGGGGAACATGATGTATTAGGTGACAACTGCTATTCGCCGAGATGACGAGACCTATCTTTTCCCATACTATTTCACCCTACTTTCCTTCATTCCTCTATCTCAAACTATAGTGTCTCGTCATCTCGTCATATATTAATGATCGCATTAGACCATACAGCCGAGATTTTTCAATTTTAGACTTTAGCTTTATTTTTGAAAGCTTTAATTTTCAGGTGTTTGAAGCCCAGAGAGAGCTAGCTTTGAATTTGATCGAGAAGCTGCCGATTTCGGCTTCTGGAACTCACGTCGCCGTAGGCATCAATAGCTTTACGTCAACCCCGGTGTTGAGACAGACTCTTGGACTTGGAAGGGATAAGAATGTAGGATTTTAAAATTTTCTATTTTTACTACTAAACTATTGTAGATTGTCCGAAGCGTGATCGAAGACATCGAATACAAGGGTGGATCAACCTTGACGGCTCAGGTAAAGAATAGAAAATCTTGAGGTTGACCTACAATTTGGCACATTATCATTGACTAAAATATTTATTTATCTATTAAATCGCTGATAGCTTAGGGGTGTGGGACGTTTTGTACCAGAGTGAGACGGTTTGTAGCAAAAACTGGGATAGCACGGAGCTCTCTTCGTTATAAAGCGTCTCAATTCTGCATATAAATCGCCCTACACACCCATAACCTAGAC
The DNA here is from genome assembly GCA_002287525.1 of Diploscapter pachys. NCBI lineage: Eukaryota > Metazoa > Nematoda > Chromadorea > Rhabditida > Rhabditidae > Diploscapter > Diploscapter pachys. The sequence goes on along the minus strand of LIAE01006329.1, from coordinate 104,291 downwards.
CGTGAATTAAAGATAGAAATGCTGATTTAGGCAGTCGAATTATCCCTGGAAGATCTAGAACGAGGCAAAAGAGACGACGCAACTCAAGTAGTGGTGTTGATGAACGATGGCTTCTCGCAGGACCACTGGGAGAAGGTCGTCCGAGCCAGCGACAAACTCAGGAACTCGAGTGCCGAGATTTTCGGGGTTGCGTTAGGAGGGGATGTAAGGGATTTATGATATTGTTGATTAGAGAGAACGTCAATATCCAAAAAAAAATTACGTTATTCGTCTGTTTCTCTTCTATGCGACTCACTATTTCACTCTAAATTCGAATTCTAATTGCTGTATGAATATCGATTTTCTCTCCAATCAAAGATATTCATTTTTATTCTCATTCTGGAAGGTTATTATTGAGTCCGACGTCAGGAGGAGATCAAAAATGGGTAGAGAAGTTATGGTTTTAGACCCGTCTCTCCTTATCGTGCGTGCTATTTCTCTTTTTTCTAGCCTCAAAAAATAATCGTGCACCACTTTGCACGCCTCCCAGATTGCGGACAAAATAATATTCATTTGTATCAACATTTCAGGAAAGTAGATTTTTTTAATATTACATAATCGATTTAAGATCGATCTTCGCGAACTCAATCGCTATATCCCAAGGAAAGACCGGCTATATCGAGACACTGACACTGATAAGTAAGATTTTTAAATCATTAACACGCGTCAATTCAAATACCATGGAATGCCTTTATTCGTAGCGATGTACAAACAAATTTGATGATGTCATTGAAAGGCAAGGGAAGGTCGAATTTGTGTGAATTGATCAAAATACACAATTTCCTAATTGACATAGGAGTTATTTTCTGCCGAGATAACCCGGATAGTAGCCAGCGTAGGCGGGGGCAAGTGCGGGAGCGACGGGTTCAACCACCGCGGGGACTCCTCCTGAAAAATTGTAGTTTTCTTGATCGGAAATTTTTCGAAAATTCGAAATTTCAAGATAACACATGACAAAACGCGTGAAAAAATGTGTTTAGCTATCAGTTAATCCTGCACTATTTAGCTTATGTCGTGCGTTTTGATATTAGGACTTTTTTCAAATAAAATTTACACTGACTTTGGAGAAATTTTCTATTTTCCTGTGTTGTGAATTCAGGCTTTTGATATATTTCCCTTTTTTCGTTGATTTGGGAACTATTTCAAATCATCAAATATACAACCCTCCGTCTCGTTTTGTTTCTCGAAACGCGTTTTACGAGGGAATAAATGGATTTTTTTTGTAATTGACTTACCGGCCAGGGGACTTGGTGCGTAGGCTCCGGTGAGGTAAGGATAGGCGCTGGCGACTGAGTAGTATTGGGCCAGGGCACAGGCAACCATCACTGAGAGGCAGATGAAAAGTCGGAGAGACATTCTGGAATTTTTCGATAAGAATAGAAAATTGGAAATTTTTAGAAAAAAACTAATGAATATTACAAAAAATATATTTTTATGGAAAATAGCTAATTTTTGCGAAAAATCTGAAAATCGAACTAACCTTTGAACAGTTGTGTGAATAGACTGATGAAGTTGAGTATGTAAGGCATCCTTTTATACGCTCGTCGAAAAGCTGGATCCTCGGCAATTACTAGCGAAAAATTGACAAACAGTTACTCAACTTTTTCTCGAACTTTTGTCATTATTTGCCTGTCCCAGGTCAGGTTTTTACCCTTTCTATCTCATTTCTCTGGTAAATATTTACCTATTTACTCGAGGTCGTTGAGGTGTCAATTCGCACATTAATCCTGAGGCAATTTATTTATTTTCTCAAATTTTTATCGAAATTTCAGGTTTATCCACGATATAACGGAATTGCTTGGGAGTCATGATGCTTGCGTCGAAAATACGATCAAAGAAATGGAAAATCCCGTTGAGGTAAACAAATAAACATTGGATCATTCGATAAGCTCTTCGATTAACAAAACAATCAGCGTTCTAAATCAAGCTGCAATACTATTCCACAAGCTATGATCTGAAACAACATGAGAGGAATGCTAATTTTTCGTTAATTTCAAGAATTTTCGAGAATTTATAAAGTACTCCCACCACGTTGAGCAAAATAACATGTGGAAGAAAACCTATTGTTAATGTTATTTCGTTAAAGATGACTATTTTACAAATTACCGAATTTTTACATGAATCAATGAGATAAAAAATAGATCATGATGAAATTTTTAGATGGCTGCCAAGAAAATGATGGAGAAATGCGAAGCGGATGACCTGGATCTGATGATAGTCTTCGATAATTCGGACAAGACCAAAAACATGAGCAACCCGGCCATTAATAGCAATCGATATTTGCTATTGGATGTTCTCGGTACTAATATATAAGCAAAAATTAGTTTAGGTATAATCAATTTCAGGCTCCCTCTCCAAACTAATGGGAAATAGACCCGCCCGAGTTCGAATTTCGGTGGTAGCCGTTGCAGAAAAAGGAAAGCCCAAAGTGAATCTGGACTTTACCGAGATTTCTGAGAGGGATAAACTTTTCGCGGAGGTTTTAAATAATTTTCGTTTTCGTCTAAAGAAATTTGAAAATTTAGATCGAATCCATCAAGGCCATAAATGGAAAAGCCTCATATTCCGATGCTGTAATGGTTGGGTTGAATCATTTGGGGAAAGCCGGAAGGTGCCTTATTTTGATTACAGTCAAAATATGCTAATGATTTTAAATTGCAGTAAGAAAGCTCGTCATGGTCTATTAATCGTGGGTCCTGGGCAAAGTGATGATCCATACAAGAAGACACTATCTGCAGCGTCCAGAATTAGACATGTTATTTGATAAAATCGCTATTTTTAAAAGATAGGCAATTTTAGATGCCCAACTTCACGTGCCTCGCAGTAGATGCTTCCTCGAATACTAACAGCAGATACTTAACGACTCTAACTGGTTCTCCGAATACTGTAAAATTTAAATTACTGTTTTTTTTTTTACAAATTTATGCCAATTTTAGGTGTTCGATTACGACGGAAACATCGAATTTGCTCAGAAACTGCATCAAATAGCGTTCATGTCAAATACCGCCGAGTGCAAGAATAATGTTCCGGTAAAATAAATGAAATGAAAAGGCGATTTGGAAAACTAGCTGCGCGTCGTAGCATCGCTTTGCACGCGAAATAGCTATAGGATTTGTTAGGGCAAACGATTCTATTCCCCACACTATTTTGCATGCAACACGATGCAACTACTTTTCCAGATTGCCAATGAAAATAAATTTTTCATTTAAAAATTCTAGACACTGAATGAGAAATCACAAACCAAGAAACCTGTTAAAGCGACTACAGCTCATGGAAACACCAGTGCCGGCCATAAAGGAAAGGGCAAGGATGCCGATCTGCCTGAGGAAATTCTTCGACATAGAGGAGCGAGAAAATTCGACAATTCGGACGGGGTCCACGAGCAAACCTATATGTAATTCAATTCTTTAATCGGATAATTTCAACAACCATTTGTAAAAGTAATGCGATTAAGGCTATACAAAGCAATTGTATATTTAAAACCTAGTTTTTTTGCAAGATTAGTCGTAGTATTTTTAATTAATGACGATGTTACGTGTATTAATTGCTATTTAAACTAGAACTATTTAGACCATAATGTAAATCGCAGATTCAAATAATTAAGGACACCACCAGCTGACTACACTGTAAAATCGGAGAAGGGACATCGTGGCGATAAGCCGAAGCAGAGAGACGTCCCAAGTTATCGACCGCCCGTTGTCAAAAATGGCGAATTACAAGATGACATTGCCAGAAACATCGACGATGAGAAGCAATTGGTCGATAAATTGGATGCCGAACTTGGAAAGGCGATCGAAACAGTTGCAGTCAAAACTACTGAATCGAAAGCCGAACATTCCGAGTAAATATTGATTTTTTAATTCAAAAACAAAAACTAAATTACAGTAACCCAACGAAATCTGAATCACTTAAATCGGAAGATTCTGTAGCAATTGACGGCGTGAAGGAACCGGAAGCTATAAGCGACGTGGTGTCGGAATTCGTGAATTCTCCCGAATCTGGCGACGATCAAGCGCAAGTGGATAAACTTGGAGTCCCACCTCAAATTAGAGAGGCCGAAGTTGAAGCTGCACCTATCAGAGCTGAACCCGGGCCTTCTGCTCCAATCCCACCTTCAGATCAAATTTCTAATCTTGACCAGTCTGAAGTAAAAGCTGATCAAGTTACTACAACTTCACCGAAAAATCCTAAATCTAAGACTATCAAATATCCATCATTAAAGAATGCGATCAAGTAAGAGTTTTAAAAATCTTGAATGAAATGGCAACTTGAAGACACCACACGACATTCAAAACTCGACATCAAAATAGCGCGGGGGAAAGAAATCCTAGCAGCCAATACCCTACCCTAACCATACTTTTTTGGCATGTCTTGAAGTTTTGAATGTCATGCAGTTTCCGGGAATAACCAATGAAATGAGACATTTTAGCATCAAATTCGGTCATGTCCCGCATAATTTCGAGGAATCGGAGGAATTTGACGTGACGACGAGGCCTTCTCGATATACCAGGCCTACGGCAATCAGATTGTCTTCCTACGCCACATTGAGCGCGCAGAGATTCACTAGAGCACCGTTAATTATTGACAGACCTGATGGATATAAGCCTGGTGATTTCAAACCACCAAATAAATTTGTTTAGCAAAATGCATATAAGCTTTAAACAATCTGAGCTTTGTACTTCTTCTCTGAAATAATACTACTCTAGGCTGCATGCTTGACGTGCTGTTTGTGTTGGATTCCTCTGCGAATGACGATGATACGTTCGAAAAGCAGAAACAAATGACGTCCGAAATGATCGACATGCTCAGAGTTGGATACAATAATGCTCGAGTAAATTTTAAATGACTTAGAACTCAATCATTCTCAATGTCTTAGATATCTATCATCAAATTCGCAGCTCGGAATCAAGTGAAGGTGATCCATACCTTCGCTCAGGATCAGACCAAGACTCGAGTTCTGAGGGAACTTCGCGATATCCCTCTTGAAACTGAATATTCCCCGACTAGTAGTTCAGATTTGATGAAGGTAAGTGGGAATTTCAGCTATTCAATTCAAGCAAGGCTTCAAATTTTGGACACTGACATATTAGCGCATTACAACGAGAAGACAAGTGAAATAGCATGGGAACGCACGGAGACAGACAACGAAAAAAAGCGAGTTATTTTTCTCGTTTTTCGTCGTCTGCCATCGCGCGTGCTCTCTTCTTATTGTAATGCCTAACAACTAGTATCCAAAATTTTAAGCCCTAAATTTAAGCTGAGAACAACTTTAGGCCGTAACAGAATATTGCGAGGCCCGTGGAGCTCGACCCGGAAGAGCCAAATCGGTAGCGATAGTTCTGACTGACGGCTCGCCGGCAGAGGGAGTCGCCAGGGAAACTGCCAAATTGAGGAATCACATTCGGGATACTTATGCGATTACGGTTGATCGGGTAAGCATATAAATGAAATGCAAACATAGAACTTCTTGACTTTTCTTCGACAGCCTGTAAATGGCGTGGCACGAAATGACGAGAAACGCGTTTTTAGCATTTAACAAAACGCAATAGAAAACGATAGGTATTGTGCAGAAAAAGAGGCACATTCCATCATTTTGGTGTTTTCTTCAAATACTAAAAAGGGCGTTTCGTCATTACGTCATTTACAGACTACTTTTTACACATCAAATAAACTCGTATTTAATTTTTAGCATTTCAAGTCAATTTCAGTTGATTTGGAGCTGAAGTTAATCAATCTCTTATTTGTATGATTGAATTTCAAAGTGATCAAATTTAGCGAAAGATCAGCCGTCAGCAATTAGAATCGCTGTCCGGCTGCAACAAGGAGCATGTTTTCGATGATTTCAACATCGAACACTTCTACGATCGATTCAACGACTTCACAGACGATTGTATTGCCAATTAGTTCATTCGAAATCAATTAAATATGGCAGTTTATAAATGACGGTAATGACGGAATGGCGTAACGTTTTTTTTAGTATTGGATGAAATGCTTCCTTTCATTTGCACAATACCTACCGTTTTCTGCTGCGTTTTATCAAATACTAAAAACGTGTTACGTCATTCCGTCATTTACAGATTGCCCCTAGTTCTTATATTGTCACTGACCGATAACCTGAGGCGAAGTAAACAATGCACAACTTCGAATATGCAAAGTGTGCATTGTGTATGCACAAATAGTTGTCGACTTTATTCCTTGAATATTATGTAATAATAAAACGTAAAGTCCGATGCAAGCAGCGCGTTAATTACTGCGCATTAAAGGAAAATGCCATATAATTCGTCTCAAGTAGTCGGTCATTGACAATAGTTGAGTTTTTATTTACAGCCAAAGATATAATTTTTTCGTTATTCGGGTAATGTATTCGTCGGATATTTTCAGAATAATTGATCTTAAATTAGGAAATATTCAATGAACACTAAATTGTGCGAGAATTATTTATGCCATATAGTCTTTCTTTCAAATATATATTTTTTTAATTTTAATTAGTCTTTTTTATAATAATCTCTATTCTACCTAAATACCGTACGAGTTGCATTCGTTATTTCATTCGATTATGCAAATTGCTTGTCACTTTAAAAGTGAATAAATAGAAATATCGTTACTACGGAAAAGTACAAATATGATAAATACGGAGAAGAGTTCGAACAATCATTTGGGCCAAGTTTCAGCCCATGTCGTCCAGGTGGCAGGTCATTTTCCTCATTTGCTCCCTTATGTTTAGGGACCGCAAACTCCGCTTTCTTGCATTTTTCGCTTTATTCGAAAAGTGATCATTGAAAATCCCAAAAATAGGAAAGCAAGTTCTCTTCAAAGTGGGTGGACATAAAAAGGCACCATCAGATTCGATAAACCATTCATAGAAATGAGCTTTGCCCAGGAAATTATATCAGGAAGTGCGCACGCATCCGCTCACGCTCGCGGCGATTTTATGAGTCGAAAACGTGTTCATTTCGCTGATCCGTCTGGCCAATTCTTTCGATCAAACATTTCTTCACCAATATTTCAGTTACATCGAATCTGGTTATTTGGAGTATAAAATTGCTAAAAATGATGAATTTTGCAAAACCATTTGCGGCCCCTACGCATAGCACAGTGAAAGGGGGCCACTATTCGTTCACAACTAATCTTTCATCCCTTTTTCTCTGCCCTCTCATGCTAACATTGTCTCTCATCGAGTCCCTCGGACTTTTCTTTCCAACTATCGATCGTTTTCTTCTTTCAAAACCACGAAACCACATTGCTCATCCTTTTACAATAGAAAGTCGGAATTTCTGTATTAGGTTTCGATTCTTTCCTCTCACGGCCCCATGAACTCTATTCCTTTGTAAGTCCTGTGATTACGCTCGAAGAAAAATGCCTGCGAAAAGAGGGAAAATGCGATAAAATGAGTGATCGTTCAAAACGTGAACTGATGAAAACGAGGAATTGTCTCACTCAATTGCCAGAATCTGCGCGATTGCACGGATATACACAACGGCGCAGCAGGGTTGCAGATGGGCGGGGCTAAAGCCTAGCCATAAAGAACATAAGGCCGTGCTCTTCAGCTTTCTATTGATATAATCAGTATTTTCTTTTATCATTTCGCCTCTTTGAATGTGCTATTTATTCTTTTCGTAAATAACATAGCATTTGCTTTCCTCCAGTGTAATTCCTTTATCGATTTCTTCTCCTACATCTTTCATTTATTCATTTCAATTCCTTTATTTATAGAAATAATTCCAAATTTATCACTAAAGAATGGCTAAAATTTAGGACGAGCCCTATAACTTCCTAAATTTTATATTTTTTTTTAGCATTTCTTTAGTTTCCTTCGGATTATTTATTATCTAGCTAAAACTCCATGTTTATTCTCAGCTTGTGCGATATCTCCTGCAATACTCAGAAAATGCCTCATATTTCTTCTGAGAAATATTATTTGAAGCCATCGACCAATAATAATTAGAATTTCTGTTATCTATAAGCTACTCAAAAATTTTGCCTCGAACTTCCTTCTTATCAATTATCTTCTTAACATATTATTAATATTATTCTGATAAATATAAGAGGAAAAACTACAAACGGCACCATTTTATGGTTATATAAAAACGAATTTTAAAGAGTCTGACTAATATTTAGACAAATAGATAAAATGTCAATAATAAAATTGCGTTTAAGAACGAATCTTCATATTTTGAAATAGGAATTGGAATATTTTGAATTAAATATTCCTGCTCCAAATATTAGGTCATTAAAAACGATTTAATAAATTCTAGTATGAACTAAAAATTGCAAACGTTAAATATTTAAAAAATGTCATTTTGACCATTTATTTTATCAGTGCATAATAAATACATTGACGAACAAAAGCTTGCTAATGCATAGGATTTTGCATCCATGGTTCAACAATTTTCTTTAGTATAATCCTTTTGGAATCTGACATTAGTATAATTTAGGGGCAAAGAATCGTATTGATAAGCCAAATTTCAGATGAATTTGCTAAAGATTATTAAGCTTATAAAGGATAATTAAAAATTATGATCATTTATAAACTTTTACCAGCTAATGTATGGAGATGGCTTCAAAAACTTATCTAATGGATAGGTTTCTGACAACTCGTTTGTTTTATTTCATTTTATGCTCTGCAATAGTTAAATTTAAACTAAAATGTAGGAAAACTATTTGAAAGTCTGTTAGATCTAAACTAGATCGAAGCGATAATTGCAGTATATTTTGCACTCTTTGCACCAATCACAATACCTACATTCCCTTGATCTGCATAGACTATTGATGCGAAAGGCTATCGATTGATTTATGCAGGACTATTTACACAGCACTACTTCTCTTCCCATTTTTAATTTATCCCGAAATTAATATATTCATCGAGCTGTTAGATCGAGACTTCACCATCCAATATCGCATTACAAATATTTGACATTCTTTACGAAAAATTTCGAAAAGTTTAGTCTTGATTTCTCATTGCTTTTCTTGTGAAATTTCATCGAAATAAATGCAAGATAGTATTTTCCTTCTATACTTTCCAATATACGTACTGAACTCTAGCATCTTCACTTTTTTCTGAAATAATGATCTTCATTTTGTGGTTCAACCATATGCGCAATTGACCACCACTTCTTGAAGTAGATGAATTATTCAATTGTCTATCCAAAAATGAAATATCTAACAGAAATTATATCCAGTATAAGCTATTTAATAGCGAAGATATAAATCGTAAACAGTCTAGGCTGATCAAATTTCCTCTTCTTTCTACCCCTACAATGCAAAATCTCTACGTGGCATCTGCTTTGTCCTTTAATTATAACTTTCTCTAACAATTTCCCTTCCATATTTATTTCGAAAATTTTAAAAACAATTTTATTAATTAAATTAATGAAAAAGCAGATTATTTAAAGAGAAAGTTTGAGAATATCATTCCATATTTTATAATAGGACTGGGCGAAAATTTCGATTTCGGTGTCGGATTTTTTCCAAAAGTCGAAAATCAATTTCTTTTTTTTTTACTTTCGTCCAGCCCCGCTTCACAATTTTTCGTCTTATGCAATCACATGAAATGTTCTATTGACAGTGGCATTTGTCTATCAGCTATCAATAAATATCCTGTTTCTATTGATATCATTTTTTATCGTTCATGCATTCACAACTGTCTTTCAGCTGTTGGCTTCATTCGGCATGTCTTCGAACAGCAGGCGATGGGAGGTTCAACCGCAAAACAATCAAAATGAGCAGCTACAGTCGAATAATGAACCAGCGCCGAAGGCTGGCACATCCAAGGAAATTCAGGAAGAAGCTAATGAAAAGTAATTCAATTGAAAGTTGGCTGAAAGGAGATTGATTGAGCAACGTTTAGACAAATGGAAATCGTCTCCTGTGGAGACAATAGCTATTACGATTTCGAAACCATGAAACTTCTGCGGAAAGCAGTCTACAGCAATGACCTCATCATGTGCCACATTCTCTCATACATATCGAATGTCAGGGTAAATTGGAATTTGCAATATATCCAACAAATTTGTTACAAAGTGGTAAATGCTTTTGATCGAAATTAGAAATATATTAAAAAGAAATTTTTATAAAATATATGGAAAAAAAACGATCAAAATTCATGTTCAGGATCGAACGGAGGTCGAGTTGTGCAACAGTCGAATGAACTATCTGAGCGGCAAAGCCAAATATAATTTCCGAACTGAACGAGATCATCTGAGCATCCAATTCCGAAAGATCTGTTCCATGGTTTCGTTCCAATATGCCAATCTCTGCATCAATAAACCCTGCCTCACCTACCAGGTCTTTTCACTTCCTTCATTCAATACGCATTCATATTGCGATCGGTTCATTCATCGAAAACAATGCAACTGTGAAGGAAAAAAATATGTGACAGATTTAATGAGCATCTGAGAGAAGAGAAAATTTAATGAATCAACAAAATTTATTCCCATTTTGCAGTCACGAGGGAAGGATTTGGAGGAAAGAAGGAATGGTGCGGAACCTGGCGAAGAAGTCAATTATCTGCTAAATCAAACAGAAGAATTTAGTCAGTCGTTTTTATTTAGTTTTGCAAATATAAAGAGGATAGACTATTTGGATTAGAATAGTCAGAAATGAGTCAAATTTCAGTGACCGTCATGAATGGAATAGTAAAGAGGTTCTCGAAGCAAATTCGAAGATTGACATTGGGTGGAATTGCAAAAGATCATGAATGGGAAGCCAAGAATCATCTAGTAAATGATAAAAACTCAAAGTATGATTCGCAAATCGATATTCAGCTGATAATCACTGAAGATCTGCTTCGAAGTATAGCGACCCATTTGCCGTCTCTAACTCGAATTAGCTTCAACCAGTGCGGATTCGATGATCAAGCTATTCGATACTGTAGGCTATTTTTCCATAACTATTTTTGTTTCGAAAATATTGCATTCCAATGTCTTATTTTCAGTGGCCTCTTCTGAATGCCCGATTCCACAGCGGATAGAGGAACTCAATATTGATGGCGCTTGGTTTGACTCGAAAGAGGAGAATGTCAAACTCATTGTAAGCAAGACAAACACAAGGATTATACAAAAGTAAACTAATTTAGGTTTTTGCTACAACATCATTGAAAAAACTGTCGTTTCGATATTTCTCGTATGAAATGGCATTTGAATTCGTAGCCAGACTCAGGGCTATGAATCACATTCTCGATGAAATCTCCATGGATTTCCCATGGATCAGTAGGTGAGTAACTTGATCACCAGAGCTAAAATTAGTAGTGGTTCGAAATTTTAGTGGCGCTGAATGCAAAAGATTGATGAAGGAGATGTCGAATCAATGCAAAGAGCTGAGACTGAGATTTGCATTCGAGTGGGTCGAGGGTATATATGGAATGTAAGAAAACATTAATTTTTCTAGAGATGTTAAGACGATCTGTGACAAAATCATGTGATGATACATGAGACTAATCATTGTGAACGTAATGTTTTCAGTGTGCCGAATCAGTGGGAAGTCCACCCTGAAATATTCCAAATGGCCTCCTTTGCCTGCACTCTTCCGAATGTCACTTCTCTGCGTATAAATGTAAGGCCGACCACCCCTCAGCACATGGCTGATTATACAGAATTCGCTGCAGGTTCACTTTGAATTTATAATTTAGAAAATTTGATAAAGAAAATGAGAAATAATAGTTCGAAATTCCTAATGTGAAATTGATGAAAATCAATCTGAACTCACATTCCTAATTTTGAATAACAAAACACTCCAATTTCAGATGACTGAAATAGATTACTTCCAACAGATTTTATAACTCCTAAGCAATAACTATTTTCAGCTCTTCGGGATCTGAAGAATTTGCGAATTCTGGAGCTACACGGCTGGACAGATCCTAGAGTTATCAGCACCGTCAACAACAGCCTTCCACATTTGACGCAACTTGAGAATATTTCCTTGTTGTATGGAGATATCATGCAACAACAACATCAATGCATCGAATATATTTAGGAATCTGCCACGGGAAACGCCGGCCGAAGAAATCAGTCGATTCATTTCTGCATTATCGTCTGGAGTTAAGGAATTCTGTTCGCACGATGTCGTCATCGACGGATCGCAATTGAAATTGCTCACTCAGAGATTGAGGTTGCTCGAGAAAATCGACATCGCCTATGCAAGAAAGCTGGTCAGCAAGGATATTGAAGATGTAAGATTTTAGCATTTCTGGCGAAAAATTCAAAAAAAAACTTCGCGAAATATATGTGAAGTTGCATAAATCTCTAAATATACCTTTCATCATTAATTTGTCGTTATTCAAGTAATTCATCCATACTTCAGATGCTACACGATATGCCAACTCTGAGAGAGATCTACATTTCGAATACAGCAGTCGATGTGAATTCTATCGCGATTCTGCTCGACAAGAGCATTCTTCCCAAACTCGAGGGTGGAGTTCTCACTTTCGCAAATCGACTGCCTCCAGCTGCCACTCTTGTTGTATGATAAAATTCAATTAAAGACGATTTTATAAATATCGTGATATTCAGTTCCAAGATCACTTCTCCTCATTCCGATCAGCCAACGTTGAAAAGACGACTCACTGTACTATTTGCTTCAATGACAGGTAGAACCCCCAAGCTTCGCCCTCTTGCAAAAATGCGTTGTTGGTAGAAGCGTGGTAGTTTGGAACAAACAAATTGGAAAGAAAGAATAGCGACTGCATTGGATAAAATTCGCCATATGCTTCCGTTCAATATTGAAAAATAGAAAAAAAAGAAAAAAAGTCTGATTGTGAGATGACTTACGATTCAGAATTAGCTTCGAAATAATCCATTATTGTTGAGGAAATGGGATTCGACGATGTTGCCGAGGAAGAACTTCTACATTCCTCCACAAAAGCCCCTTCAGCCCGTATATGTGCCCCTGAGAAAGCCGGGAAGGAAGAAGCTCAGCTGGGATCACTGGTAAATGATGAACCACCGCCACAAGAAAGCCTCATCAAAGCAATTACCTTTCAACCATCTGCACCACTATTTTTGGGTTTATTTAAAATTTATCTTTCACTAAAATACATGCATTATCATCAGCTCTAGGTGACAACTTATAAATGACAGAATGACGAAATGCCAAATGGTGAAATGACGAAACGCCTTCTTGTAATTGATGAAATGACGAAATGGCCTTTTTCCATGCCATTTCTCCCTTCTCTTACTCTCTAACACTGACATTCCGTCATTTAAAAGTTGCCATTGAAAAAAGACGAAAAGAATGGAAAATCAGTAATGACAAATAAAGAAAATCGTGCCGTCACTTAATATCAAGCCTACCGTAATTTAATAGAAAACATGCCGTAATATACAAAGAAAAAAGCGTACCATAATATCATAGATCTGTCATGTCGTGGTTTGAAAACGGCTTTTTCATCAGGAATGGGTCACATTTTGGCCGAACTGCACAGGTCTTTCTAGTTTTGTCAATATATCATTCGCTATTTCATGTTCATTTGGCTTGATTATTTAATAACCTATCGAAAATCTATCCAAATTTTACATAACTTAACATTATAGAGAATTTTAATTTCATCTTAGTAAATTTCTAGACATTTTTAAAATTTTAAGTCAAAGTTAGAACGGTTGAAAATGGGAGGTTGGTTCCCACGAGCGGAAACGATGATAGATACCCCGTGTTCAGGAAAAAGAACCTTATCATCCAGTCATCTCTTAACGCCAATCAGGCTAATGTTTCGGATGACATTTTAACGAAAACTCGTCTTGTCGCATGTTCTTGCTTAACAATAAAAAGAATTACGATTCAATTTTATAGTTCGAATCTTATTCGTTTTGATAAAATTTTGATTTTTTCCTCGAAAACTTTCCAATGATATATCATATCCAGACCTAGGGAGCACTTTCGTCAGACAAAAATAAACTATAAGGGGATAGGTCGCACGAGCGAATTCAGTTATGATACCACATCGTACAAGTGAAATTTTGGCTAGTGAAAAGTTAGAGATAGAACATTTATTAAGAAAATATACTGTGGACATGTCGCAAGGGCTTTCTGACGATCGTCCTCTCTAGGTCTGGCTACTCATGTTCCCATCCTTCTTTAAATGAAATCTTCAATTCAGAAATGATATAGTTAAGGCATGAATTGTATGCTATAATCTCACTACACACTAATTGCATATCTATCCTTAGATATCTCACCCCGATCTCTATAAATACCCTCAAACTGTTATTAATAAACGTTTTCGTGCTCATCAATACTCGTCACTTTCCTTGCACACAGCATCAACGCCTCTACAGCCTTCCGGGGTCAGACAGAACTCAACTGATATTCGCCTTCAAAAGACCATGGATGAATCATGGACGATCGCATTCGAAAGTCAAGGCGTGATCGATTCTTTCTCGCGTCTTTCCTCTCTTTTTCTCCCAAGTGTTCCCACTATTTCTCTCGCTTTCCTCCCCCGCCTGACCGATTGTTTGCATTCCTAGCTTTCCACTTTGCATATACTACATGTTATGGCCTAAGGGAGGATATATTTAGTCTATACTATACAAAATAATGAGCCGATCTCATTTAATGCATACTGGGCATGCACAGGCCCAGGCCAAGGTTTATTCCCCAGTTATGACGAAGACTTTGGCGCCTTCTGAAGGCACTGGAACGACCAGTTACACTTACACCACTGATTCGAGGTTGGATTATTAGTTAAATTTAAACAATTTAATAAGACCTCTTGTAATCCACACCCACTTTTTTTCTTTTCCCTACCTCCATCCCCTACTCTCTTATCAAAAAGTGGATTTGGAATACAAAAAGCCATTTAATAGCATCAATTAACTCTACAAATATATATTTAAAAATTCGAATAAAATTGAGGCAATTCATAAAAGTAGCAAGCAAAACCGATTGGAATGTTTGCTTATTACCTTTATTAATGAGCTTACTACTTTATTATAATGACTATTATTTTCAATATTTGAAACATATATGAACAAAATTTCTATTTAAGTAGTACTGCAACAGTGGATAAGGCGGCGAATTGTATGTCCTGGGTGAAGTATGGAATCATCCTGGGGAACATCGTGTATTTGCTTGTAGGCGGATTAATATTGGCATTAGGGGTCTGGCTCCGAACCGATAGTCGATTCAGGAACTTTCTGAGTGAACGGTAAACTTTTTTTTATCATTTCGTTATTTCTAATTTTAAAGATACCGCCAAGCTGTTGAAGAAGCATTTTGGGAGGCTCCAACTTTGTACACATTTTCGTATATAATGATCGTTCTTGGTTGCTGTATGATTGTGGTCGCGTTTTTCGGTATTTTAACTATTTAAAACAAAACAAATCTGTACATTTAATTATTTGGTTATTTAGGGTTCTGCGGTACTGCCACCCGTTCTCGAGCTTTACTCATAATCTACGCGATGATGGTGTTTGTTTTGATGATCGCTACATTAGCCTCTGGAATTTATCTATATTACAAACGAGATGGGGTATTTAAAATTTCTTCAAACTTGTAGCTAAAATAACAAAATATTTCAGTTAGACGTTGAAGTTTCTGACGCTCTGAATTACATGGTCCAGCATTACTATCAGGGCGCTGGCGTGGTTCAGGAATCTCTGGACCATTTACAGATGACGTTTAGATGTTGCGGTATTGTGAATAGCCGATTACTTGAGACGAAATAAATGATGCACAGATTCGACTATGCAAAGTGCATTGCGTATGCACAAATAGTCGTCAACCTCATTCTTTGAATATGGGATGTAATAACGTAAAGTCTGTGCTGAAAACAGCGTCGCTAATTTTCGCGCATCGAAAGTTCGCATTATTTACTTCGTCTCAAGTAACCGATCATTGACAATATGCATTTAAATTTATTAAAAAATATATTTGATTTTTAAATTTAAGGAAACGCTGGCTGCTCCGATTTTCGCGTTTTTCGACAGGACCCGCCTCGTTCCTGCGATATCAGGTATCGTGTTCATAAACAATTCCCTTGAGTTAAAGATCGACTATTAAGTTTAAATGTTAGGACTAATTAGCTATAGTAGTATTGAATAAGAGAATTAACTTTGTTATTTTTCAGCTCATGATATATTTCATAGCTAACTTTTGACGTACTATTTCTATATTTGCCATGCGGCAGTTACTATATGACGGAGAACGGAGGCATTTGACTAAATGACAGTGGGCTTAACTAGGGAACACTCCATCAGTTTTTTTTTTAAATACCCGTCCGTCATCTCATAGTTAAGACCTCCGTCACTTAGTAGCTGCCGTACCATGCTAAAATCTATTGTTATATTTTAAATAAAATCTGGATTTATGTTAACTCTGAGTTCACAAATCAATTATGAATTTGATTTCAGATGCGATGGATGCCATTACCGTATCATGGTGGCCTTACACATAGGCTATTCCGTGGCCCTAGTCGTTTTCGCGTGCGTCGTTTTGATTCAAGTTTTGGGCATCGCTTTAACTCTGTATACGGTATTCCAGACGAAACGGGAAATTCGAGTGGTATTTAAATAATTTATGCCTCATTTTCATGATACATAGATACGTATTTAGGTTTATCTGGCGAATGAGCCAATTCCCGAAAAATACGACCGGCGACCACGATTAACGAGAGAAAATTTAAAACACCACGATTTGCCCTATAATTTACGACATAAAGAACGACGGAAGCGATATTATTAATAGTTTTTTTTTCTTATTCACGACATTATAAGCCTTATTCTTTGAAAGTAGCGAGGGAAAACGAGAGGCAAAGACAGTCCTCTTTTTCTCTGCCCACAATTAAGATAAAAGCAGGATGTTTCTAAATGATAAGGATTGTAAGGCCGTGAATCTTATGTTTTTCTCATAGCTCGATCTAGTCATTGAGTGACAATTTGCCAAAAATATTATGTCTTTCGCTTCGTTATCAAACTATCACTCACGTTGCGCAATTTTATAATTCTATTTGTCACTTATCAATCCGCAATCGAATGTGATCTTCTTCTCTTCCTCCAAAGCATTTCAGTGATTGTCAAACTCAGCCTTAATTTATTCACTTAAAATAACTCGATTCAGGGAGCTTTCTATGAAATTTGTTGTACGCAAAATATATCATAATTCATTTTGTATATCTGTAAATACCGTTTTAAAATACACGTATTTTAAAAACAAAATCGACATTTATTTCGAATTACAACCACTGGTTCAGTGCCTGGAATGTCAAAAATTGGCATTTATTTCCGAATTTATTATTATTATTATTTAAAAAAAAAAAAATTTTAAGGCCTCTTGTACTTATAGACGGATCATTTTCTTATTTCTCCGCGTTTCTTCGTTCCCTACCCTCTATCCTCCTGTAAATACAGTCCTATGTAAGTATAGGAAGTCACATTTTAAACGTTTTTTGTTACATTCAGCTAGAAAATGGACGCTTCAATTAGTCGGGTAGAGGATGGCAACCACCGTCAAATTAACCACAGAAACGGGCATTATAATAATCTACCGGTATTTTTTAAATTTATTTTTAAAAATAAATTTTAATTTTCAGAGTTCAAGCAACGCAACGAATTCCATTGGAGTCGGCACTCAGAGCTACGTCAATGAAATTCGATTAGGTATTTTTAAAAACATTTTATAAAAATATAAATAGTCTAAAAAATCGCAAATTTTCAATTTCAACATTTTCTTGACAATTTAGAAAAGCAGCCACGCCGTTATAAAATAGTATGGAGGGTGATAGAGAAAAACGATTCTTTACTCGTACTATTTTGTATATAACGATATAATGAATGCTGCTACTTTTTCAAGTTATGTTCTTCGGGTTTAAAAATTGATTATTTTCTTCCAGAAATGGGTAACGATGGCGACGTGGAGCAGGGCACGAGTCAGATCGTCGACAATCAAAACGTGCCTGATTTTGAAGGCCTCGGACTGCAGCTGAATGGCGAGGCAGAAAACGGAGATGACAGGTACAATCATTTTATGCTTTCCAATCTCCTGACCACAGACTTGCAACGTTTTTCGAAGCGCATTTAGCTATAGGAAGCGAGATAGTGCATACTTTCGAGAGACTGAAAGAAGACATGTACTATTTTTCTTTCCAGAAAAGTACATTATCTTGTTGCTTGCAGTTAGCCGCGATTAGAAAACGTTGCAATGTCTGTTCCTGAATTACATTTAGCTCGGTAATTTAAAAATTGAAAAAAAGCAAAATAACGGTTAAATTTACAGTGGTGCCTCTGACGGAGGGGACGCTGCTGACACTGGAACGCAGCAGCTCAGAGCGAGTTTCAACCGACTTCGGCAGTCCATCGAGGAGAACAGACAGGCACAGAGTTTGGTAGGCCATTTAAATTTGTTTTTAAATTAGGAGAAAAGAATATATGCAAACTCACTATTTTATAAATTATCCATTTTTATGATAGGGAAAAAATAAAACTGAATTTTCACGAAGATATATGAGTCCCCTCTTTCAGATTTACGCGTTCTGTACCTCAGTCATCCCGTTCGTAATGCTATTTCTGACGAAAGCGACCCTCGACTTTGCCTGGCCGATCGCTCGATTTCTGATTGCCTATTCCATCTTCCTCTTCTGCAATTCCAACGTCCAAATAGCTGTGTCTGGAGGTAAATATTCGAATTTTTGAGGATTACTGTAGCCAGATATGGGCAGGCTTTCAGTCAGAATCAGATTTTAGAGGAGGGGAGCATACAGCGAAATTTTTCTATACAAAAGTGATGCATGAAGGAATGCGCGTGAAAATTTTGGTGAAATATTTGATTTAAGGGGGGTACGCACGAAAATTATAACTTAGACCCTACCTAGATCTGACTGTAATTTTATTGATTTGTTAAATTTCAATTTGATAGTAAGAAATATCACATGTTTGTAGAAGTTATTATTACTACTTTATATTCTAAAAGTTACTGTAATTAACCGATTTTTGCTTATTTTCAGGAAGAACCGGTTTATGTATGCGTTTGGCCCTGCTGTTCGCGTTCATAATAACCCTCTCGATCTGGCAAATTTCCGCTTTCAAACTGGACGAATTCAGTTATTCTGCGGCTTTAAGCTTAGATTTTCAGGTACAACACTCAATGATATATTTTTTTTTTAAATTACAAGTTTGTTATCATTGAAATCTACGAAATGATCACCCATGATAATAGACCTGTCTTTCTAGTTTTATGCCAGATTTTTCGTTCTATTTCAGCACTTCCTCTCGAGTGACTGGCCGGTGCACGGGTTTCTGTACACGCTCTACTCGGTGATGATGTGCGACGTCATCGTCAAGCACATCACCGCGGGCCTCAAACTCGTCGTCGCCCTGTCGCCGTTCGAAATTCTGGCTGCTGCCAGGAAACGCAGGGCCTATCAACTTATTGAGTACGCTTCTCAGGTGGATTGAATTCAAATTCGGCATATGTCTGATGAAGCGGGATTTTATTTCAGACCTACCGCGACGTTGTGCCTTTCCTTGTTTGGACTCGTTACTTCATTAAGCCCGGCCAGGAGAAGAACTTCTACGATGGTCCTTTGGAACTATTCTATTTCTGCATTAAGGCATGAAAATTGAGATTTTATTTGCTTTTAAATTTGATAATTGGCGAATTTCCAGGTTCGTGAACTCTACCACTTCTTACATCTCCTAATCGCTAGCGCCAAGCAATTCAGGAATGTAAGCATCTTGAAAATTGGCATAAAAATATTGACTTTTTTTTTAGAGAAGTAACTGTGGTACGGATCCAACCCGAGTTGAAATTGAAGCCATAGCGATGTGTGCAATTTGTCATGAGAAACTCTTCCAACCGACCAAGGTATCAAGTTTATCAATTACGCTAAGTTTTAGCGAATTTATACTATTTTTTAAAAAAGATGATGCAACTTTTCAATCAAAATATGCTAATTTTAGTAGTTAATACGTTAGTTTCCAGTTAACCTGCTCGCACATTTTCTGTCAAACTTGCATCGAGACGTGGCTCGATTCGAATGACACCTGTCCCATGTGCCGCACAGTCGTTGAGCGTCAAGACAACAGTTGGAAATCGGGAGCTACGTCGAAAAATATCCGACTCTACTAACCACTCGACCACTTGACCGTCGAATACAGTGGCGGGCGAAAGTTTGGAAACGCAATATTTTGAAACATGTCTGATAAAATCATTTATCGTGGTCAGATTTGGATAAAATTTGCCGCTCACGTTGAATACACTAGAATGCGTCGTAATCCTGCCAAATTTCCGGTGGATCTGATCACATTGATCGGACAAATAAACTACCATATAAAAATGATCATTCGTTTCCCAACTTTGCTCGCTAATGTATTATCATAGGACTTAAAATAGAAGTCCCTAGATCTTCTATTTTGGCTTAGAAGGGACTTCTATTTGAATTTTACGGTAATTAAAATTGTTCACAAATTATACAGGTATCGTTCTTAAATATTTCTCTTGTCATACGATTATCGTTGTCCTTACAAAGATTTGTGATAATTAAAGTCTTTGAATTTGATTAAGGTGTCATGATGAAATGTTTATTTAGCCCGCTTTTTTTTACAAATATCTCGATTTTGAGTAGTTCATAGGATGAATATTTTGTAGAATAGAACATAGATGCATATGAAATGACTAAATGATTAGGATTTCTCGTCTTGATCTATTAAACTCAAATCGCCAAGGTACAACACTTCGCAGAGCCACCGCTCTTGATGAATTCGGACATATCCAAGTATCTGAAAAAATCAATAATCCTCGAAAAGTTTAGATATTTTACTGAGGGAAATATAGATGAGCTTCATGAGATTTTGATTAAAAATGAAAAATTAACATTAGACAAGGTTGATAAATAAAAATAACATAAGATTTTTTTTTCAATTTTCTGTACATTTTGACAAGCAAGAGCATGTGCGATGTGATATTTTGATTCGTCAAGGGTTATATGAATTTTTAAATTGGTCATTTTTAGTGATCCAAAAATCTGCCCTACTTGACGCTGAATCCGATTTTCTCGAGTTTGTTAGCGAGTTCGTCGCTCTTCTGCTGGTGCATGAGCACGGTCTTGCCCACGACCACGGCGTTGCACGCGAAACTCGAGGCGTCTTTTTCGGAGACCTAAAATAATGATGTCATCTAGGAAATCTTGTGAGCTTTTGATATTATATGCATAAAGAAGATCATAAATGGTATGCATAATCAGGCCAAAGGCTAGTTGAAGCCCGCAATCTGGGAAAATATCGAATGAGTTTTAGTCCTGCGGTTCAATTTTGGACCCATAAAATTCCCCCTCACCGGAATGAGATCAGTCTCGTTGCGCATGTTGTGCTGAGTGATGTGGTCGAAGGCGTATGGATAGACGATGGCTGTCTGTAATCATAGTCATATCGTTTTAAACTTTAAACCTGGTATCTTGAAAATTTTATTTTAGGGATAATTTAACGGCGATATCTAAATGTTGTAGGCGTAACGCGTAGCTTAAAGGCATGCAGAGAAATGACATGTGCTATGATATTACGGATAAATATGTACTATCAAAATGAATTGAACGGCAAGGTAGCTTATTATAAATGACATACCTGGTCATTGAGTGGACAGAAGGCGGTGTCGATGTGGTAGAATCTTGGGTCGACGAGTCGGCAGCCGATGGCCTTCCAACTCGACCCGTCGTCCAGTTTGGTGGTGATGTCCTTCAGAGCGCGCACGTCCGTTCGAGGACCCACACCAACGAACAGCGTTCGGTAGCCCGAACCGCCCCACAGAGCGTCACCCGCTCCTGAAAACGAAAATAATTAGCGTATAATTTAGGGGATCTAATTGCATCTCTTATTGGATTAAAAATTGTGCATATAGTGTTTAGGTGAAATTTTGTCAAAACTAGAGCAATGTAGTATTGCATCATCATAACTTTGTTCGATGATAATGAATAAAGATCTAATTTTATCGTTATGATCATTCGATTAACATCTAATTTTAGGCATAGCATAGTGATAATTTGTTAGTTTAATGATAATATAACGCCATATCGATATTACATTGATACATTTTTATCTTAAGAATTACGAAGGTCAAATATCATTTCATATCGATTTGATCATTCTCTGAACTCTCCAAATATGGATGTTTCGGTATTTCCATTTTTGCATATTTATCCTCGGTCCCGCCCATGCTTTATCCCGCTTCTTCACCCATCCCTTTTCGTTTAGAAGAGCATCTAATTTCCTTTCGTCGTCTCTCATAACTTCCCTCCAAACAGATCTCGTCCCCTTTTATAGATGTTTGATATTTGCCTATTTTGGTCTGCCTTATGATTTAAATTTAAACAATGGGTATATTCGACGCGGTTGAACCGGGTAAGTTTCACAGGAATTTATAAATGTCGCCATACCGTAATGTACAGAATATTATATATTTTAGATAAGGTAGGGATTATTCTCCCATACAACTTCATATATGTTAAGATATTACGAATTTTCTAAATTGCCCTTCAGATTGTCAAACGTAAAAAATCATTCTCTCTGATTCTTTTCTTATCCTCTCATTAATAGTCGTAAATAGTCTTTGGGCGCAAACATGCGCGTTACACGTGGGGGACTTGGGTCTAATTGTAAATCTTCTGCCCTTTTTATTGCAAAAATCTCGTATCTTCCTCGTCAAAATTGGCTCATAAACGCCTGGAAAAAGCGTTACGGATTCTCATATGATGATGCAAGGATGCAACAAAATTCGTAATCACATGGGAAAATTGTTCATAATTCTGGACGCCAATGTTTGCTTTTTGGATATATGAAATCTGGACTCCTAATGAATCTCGTGGATTCCTAGGTCTGGGGATCGAATGTTCAGGGAAAACGAAGAAATTCGACGAGTTTGCCTACCTTCGAATGGAATGTCCAAATCTCCCACGCACTCGTAGCCGTTTTGCGTAAACCATTGCTCGTAGAAATACCTAAAAATAATTTCATTTATTTCCTTGTTTTGGTTCGAAATAACTCTAATTAAACCTGGCTCCATTCTAAAAAAAGTATTCTTGCTGCAAATATAGAGTGAAATTTGTTCCAATTAAAGTTTATGGCGAGAAATTATTTTTGATATTGCTAATGATTAATTACTTGAGACATAATAAACGATGCGCACAGATTCAATTATACGCAAGATGTGCATTGCATAATTCAAAATAGTCGTCAAACTCATTTCCTCGCATCACTCAAATGCTGTCTATTCGTTTGCAAATAACGCGCTAATTTGCATACATTAAATTCGCATTAGTTTTAGTTGGTCTCAAGTAATCGGTCATTGAAAACATTCGAATTTTTACCGTTCTCCTTTCCGTTCCGGGTGCGCGAAATTGGCGAGATAGGCCTTGTTGCCTTTGACGACGGCCGCATTTGCAGCGAACACCATGTCCGGCAAGTTGTCGGCTCCCTAAATGGTCATTTTAGATGACGTCACAGATATCATTGGCCAAGAATAGAAGTTCATGAGCCTGCCTTAGAAAGAACTTCAATTTTAATTGAACTGCTATTGTACTCCTCTTCCCCAAATTGACGAGACCTTTGCTCGTGCGAATCGCACAGGCAAAGGTTTCGTCGATTTTATGTAATTTGTTATGAGATCATGAAATGATATACCTCAGCTTCCATAACGGACACCTGCGCACCCGCAGCCTCGATGCCCTGTCTGAGTGCTTCCCACTGCTGCATGGCTTTCTGCAATAAGCTATAACTCAATTCTAGCAATAGATCAACTTTAACTTGGTTAATATATTCTTTCATGTTTAATTCGAAGCCTATGATTTGATCAACTATCATACCTAGGCAGGGCTTAAGCCAGAACATCTAAGCATATCCCCCTTAGGTCAAAATATTTTGCTAAAGTCTTGTTGTGTACTCCCTAAATATCAACTTTCTATAGAAAAATGTTTTAATTTAGTATCACTTCCTCTATAATTTTTCGGCTTTTGTATTCCACACCCACTTTTTGAGGAGAGTAGGAGAAACGGAAAAAGTGGGTGTAGGTGTGGAATACAGGAGGCCTAATTTGTCATTCTGGCTGAAACGCTCCCTATATTTGTCTATTATGATGCCAATTATGGCTGATGACCTGTCTATTGACGCCTCTGCGCATGTCCATCCAGGGATTGATGGAGTACTTCAACTCGAAATGCGTGGGGCGACACATCAGAATGCGCTTGGCGGCCATCGCGGTACGTTCCAGTGGACGAATGAGCGACGATGACATAATAGCACAAAAGTATCGTTTTCTATAAATGACGATATGTTAATTTCTAGCAGTTAGAACAGTTTTTGATCTAGAAAGTAGAGATATATTCTGAATAGATGTTTTAGAAGTCAGAAGAAATTTCGTATTGGAAATATAATCACTTTAGAAGGCAGATGTAGTTTAAAATCAATTATTTTTGCTTATATAAAGTGTTTGAAGAGTGCGAGTTCCGTAAATTCGGAAAATCTAGACGAAATGAAATCAGCGACTGAGAAGACGCGCGTGGAAAAGTCGTGATTCTGATGATGTTGAGGGGGAGGGGTTTATCACAAACAGTTATCGTAAAGAAGGAAGGAGAAATTGATAAACTGATAAGCGAACAGAGATGTATGTTGTGATAAATGATAATGATGATGAAATAGGGGCAAAAAGGAAGGGATGCGTGGGGAGAATCGACTTTCTTTGCACTCCAAAAGTGATGAATGACACTTCTAGAAAGGGACAAATTAATGTGTCAAAGTTGCACCGAAAATTTGGACAATTAGACAAAGTGTTTCAATGGTCGGTCGATAATGATATTAGGACGTATCCAATTTGACAAGTGGATATTATATATAGGGTCCCCAAACTCCTTCCCCTTGCAGAAATGTGCTTGTGGTAGTTGGAAATTTAAAAAAATTGCGAAGGAAATACCCTTTAAACCCAAAATCTCGAAAAACCCTATTGGCGATAAACTGGATAAAATGGCTCTATGCAAAAAAAACCAGGACAAAATAGCCGCACGCAACTACGCACAAGCAATATTTCATTTGCGAAATTGTGTTCATTTTGGGTGACGAATTTTTCGGTCAGAAAATTTTATTTTTTAAAATGTTCTTCACAAAAATCTTATTTACAGTCCAGGTCACCTTTTATGTGCAAAAATGTATCCAAAAAGTGAAATTTGGCATAAAACTAAGGAGATCTCTCGTTGGCAATAATCATTTCGGTTATAATGAAGAGTATCACGTGAAATCCTTAGAATATCCTAGATCTCAGACGATTGTAAATCATGCATGTCATAGATTTAGATCACGAATGATTAGAAACAAATCTTATAAACTTAAATTTGGCGTTTGAATATATTTATTTTTATTAATTGTTCTGTATCAACTCTAATAATATTTCAAAAATGGCACCCTTTTTAATTGAATGTTTTCTCGAACTCAAGCATCTAGGTTCCGCACCTTCTTAACTAGAACCAAAAATCATTAACAACGACCAGCTGCACTTAATAAAGTGGCTATTCTCGCAATTAATTAATAAAAAGCGATAAGTAGCAAGCAAAAACTATCAGAGTTCAATTATCATCGCTTTACAGTACTACATCTTATATGGTGTTTGCTTTTTTTATTAATGAGCTTAATACTTACTATTTTTACTAGCTAATTTAATTAATTGACCTATTCTGCGTGCTCTCGCTTTATCAGAATGAAGCATTTAAGCTGTAAGCACCACTCAATTCCCCCATTTCCTATAAGCAGAGTCCGATGTAATTTATAAAAAAGCCCCATTTTTATTGAGTCAATTAATTCAATCGAGCCACTTATGGAGAATTGCATATTGAATTTTACGCATAGCAGGTGAAGATAATTAAAAAATTAAATTCAAACGGCACGACGAAGGCTAATAATTCGCATTTATTGTTTACGAAATGCTGTAAGATTAGTCATTCTTTAAGAATAACTTGGAATTATGTCCGCAAATTTTGATCTTACCTTTATATCATCGGTTATTTATACAATTTTAGTCCATAATTTCAATTTAATAATGTTTAATGAGTCCTTTTCTAGGAAAAACTACTTATTTTCAGGTATGTCAGCACCCGCGAATGGAACGTTACCCGATTGGTTTCCTTACATCGAAGCCTTACTCAGCTATTCTATGATGACCATGGTGGTCTTTACATTGCCCTTGTATTTCTTAGAGATCATCGTTCTAATTAGTCTAAGGAAAACTACGTATAAAAGTAAGTGCATTTTTTACTTTAACTTTAAAAATGACTTATACCGTTTTCCGTCCAAATCTGGCTCTGACTCAGTTTTCGAGCTTTTCATTCGTTCTCTCACTTTCAAGCGTTATTTCGCTCCTTTTTTCCTTGAGACATTAAACATTAGAAGGCGAGTAGAGTAAAATAACTGAGCGCAATGATAGTGCGTTGAGACTGAGGAAATCAACAGCGACAAGATTTTGACTCTCCATTACGAGAATTTTTGGTATAATCTACTTCAAAAACTTATAGTTAGAGTGTCTGAAAGTGAGTGAGTGTGAAGAAATGAACAGGAACACTTGCAGCAAGGAGTAATAGGTCTTGCGGATGGTTGATTGTTGGACTTTGAGGTGTTTAGTTGTTATCTTAAGTTTGGGCAATTAGAGCGTTATTGAATATTTTTTTAAAATGATATATAACAATATATTAAAAGTTGATGTGCGTGTATCTATTGACCATTGACGCTCACAAAAATGTGGCTCGATAGGAGAGACCATCATACGAAGAGAATGTTTTGAATTAGAGAGAAAGGAAAAATTAAAATAACATTATCTCTTTCATTCTGATTCAAACCAAGTAAAATAAAAGTTGTGTATTCACGACAAGAAACGAGGAAAATGAGAGCCAGGACCAGATTTGGGTGAAAAGGAGTATTTTAGGCATGTTCTATCGAATTTTCTTAGTCGGAGCTACCGTCGATATGATAGCATTGTTGAATAATTACTTAGGCGCGATATTTCCTGCTCGAAGGTATTTTAATCCCTTAATTTAATTTAAACCTTGCAAATTTCCATAAATATCTAGTTGGTTCATTGATTTCTACCTATCGAAAGGGACTACGCTAGGACATATTTACTTGGTTATAGCTTGGACGACTAGGAGCATACAAGGCAAACTATAAAAGAACAATATTATTTAAAACTTCGAGAATACATAAGTTAATAAAAGTAGTTCGACATATGCTAATAAAATTTGTATATCTAGAATCTGATGAGGTTCTCTTGTAGATTTTATCGTACTACTTTTATTAATGAGGAAACTAATTATGTTATACTACATAATTTTCTTTTATTAATTTCCATTAATACTTTATCTAAATTTATAGGGTGCACTGTAACAATATTAGCCTTAAACAGAGCAACTGCAGTCGTTTCTCCAATCAGACATAAACGAGTATAAATGTTCAATTAAATTGACTTTTTAAGCTAAACTTTAAGATATGGGCTTCAAAGTGGTCGAATCTAATATTCGTTTTTCAATTAGGTATTGGATTAATCATAGGTAGCATTCTGATACCGCAGAAATTCTATTGGAAACAGCAGGATAATGGGTAAATTAAAGTCATAAAATCGACAAAAGATCAGTTTTTTTCAGATATTATATGCAATTCGAGGATATGAAGTTTCGGGGACGGTATTTCATGATGGCCTATGCCTTAGATACCATATTCGTCATAATTATCATCTGCATCAATTGTTCAATGGTTTTCGTCTTTAAGACAAAGTACAAAATCAAATTCACGGTGCGGATGCAATGCATTTTAGATAAATAAAAAACAAATGTAGTATGTGCTTAATATACTTTTGAGAGTAGATATTACCCATTAATAGAAATTGCCGTACGTGAGATGAGCAAATGAAATTTGTGAATTAAAAAAGAAATAAAACCCATGAAGTATTTTAGTGGATTTAGAAGTTCGACTACGAATATTTATCTTGGATTTTTGTTGAATAATCAATTTTAGCCATCGAGTTCTCGATTGAACGAAAAAGCGCGTCACGAGAGCAGTCTTTCGCTGGTTTCGTCCTTTACCTGTTTCGTCGAGATATTATATTACGCGTATATCGTCTATGCCTTCGCGATCAACAAGTATATCAATACTCGGGTTGGTCGAAAATTTAATATTTTACTTAAGAACCATAAAATTGAATTCACTATATATTTTTTCACCAAATATATTCTGGCTTATTTCATATACTTAACTTAAAGTATCGGCTATTTAGAAACCTCAAGCCATGCGAAATGGGGCGAGGGATGGTAGGGAAAACGATTCTTTTCTCACACTATTTCACATGGCTTGAGATTTTCAAGCTGCCAAAATACCAAATTTAGTGCCATATTTCTATTTATAAACGTGAATCTTTTAATTCAAATCTAAACTCAATTAAAATTTCCAGGTATTTTACCTAATCTACAACGCTCTGAACGACTTGTACGGTTCGATTTCCGCGTGGTTGATCTTCTGTTTCTCGAAGTCCCTTCAGAATCATGTTCTTTCAATAATTGGCTGTCGTTGCTTTCGCAACAAAAGACGTCGTCACGCCGCAACCCAAGTCCGTCTTTCCTCCGCTTCCCCAATGCATTTCGCCTCTGGAAGTCGGACGACCACTCCCAGGAGTAGGATTGAGCCCAGAGAGGCCACAGCTACCATGTTCTAGAAAAGTTCAATTTCTATAAAAGATTCTAGAACATGATGCAAAGTTTTGAAATGAACTCTTGTCCATGTTTCAGAAATAAAATGAATTTGCCAGAAAATATTCTAGAACATTGTTAGAGTAACATATAAAGGCTGCTTCGACTATGTTCTCGACGAATTTATGGATGATACATTATTTTCTGAGATAATATGTTAATTTTTCTGAAAAAAAAACTTATGATTTTTTTAAAATAAAAATCCCAATTTACTATTCCTTTTAACTAGTTCTAATTCGGGTACAACAAATAGTCTCAGGCAATAAATATTTGTGGCTTGTCGCTTTAATTTCATCGATTTTTCTGATTGAAGGAAATGAAGGAATCTCGCTTAAGTGGGTCACTATCAGATAAAGGAGAAAAAACTAATTGAAGTTCAATCCAATTATAGACATACATACACGTATTTTTATCATTACATCTCATAATAGCTATGACATTTAATAAAATTAGTAAGCAAAACCGTATATATAAATAGATATTTTTATTGATTATGTATAGTTATTTTTAATGATAAATGATGAGCGTGGTAATTATGCCTGTCTTGTTTGAAAGAATTGATTTTCCATCAAGTCTGCATTTTTCTTCTCCTTTCTTATCGATATTTTGCCCAGTCCGGTTCTGAAAATTCTTTCTTCTTCACTGTTCTGCCTCTCTAATTCCCCATTTCTCATGTGATTGTTTTTGTCAAAATCGTCTGACATCTAACATCCCTATGTTTTCGCCTCTAACAACGTATTTTATTGACTTATTCTGATGGTATCTTAATTCAAGTCATATCGAATGAAAGAGGAAGTCCGTGTCTATAATAATGGATTAGACATCGAATCGGGATGCAGGATATTTCAGGACGGGCAGGTATGGGAAAATATCTCCGCATGAATATTTTAAATTTACCTACTTTACCTGTTCTTCTTAATGATAGATTTTGGTCATATGATTTTCAACATTCAAAATAAAAACAAATTTCATGGAATTCAACTTTACTAAATTATAAAAATAATTGGGTATAAAGAATTTTAACAGAATATGCGACCTAAAAATATATATCCTTCCTTCTTTTTAGTGGCTTAATCGAATCGTGGTGTGCAAGAAGCCGTCGGATGTTTGTGAAGCGCTGCTAACGGTGTACAAAAATCGTCGGGATAGAAGATTAAATCGACAGCATCAAGCGATAGTGCTGCATAACTATGTGGGGATTGAGAAAGGTTATTCGAATGGCTATTTCCAATTTAAAAGATAAAATCTGGAAGAAATAATAACGTAGTAATGAATTAGTCTACGAAATAGTATGGGTTTGGCAAAATAGGTTAACTACTTTTTTACCATATCTTCATACTATTTCGTGCATTACTTATCACTACCCGCTACTACTTTTTCAGCTTTCCTCCACTTAAATATAAAACTTTAGGCGCTGTTATTAAAAAACAGACCCACACTTTATCGATTATCACCGAATCTCGAGCCATTACTTTGGCATTTAATTATTCGTCCACATTGATTCAATGGGATGCTTGGCTGAGACAGAATTTTCATGAAAGTAATTTTTTTAAATTTGAATGTTTAAATTTTATATACTAGGCGCCTTATATTATATGCAGATGAGAAACTGCAACCTGCCTGGAGTATCATTTAATTTGATAAATCGGGAAGTGAGATGTCATTTGCATGTAGGTTGAGTTTAAAATAACGTAATTTGTGAAACTTATAATTCAGGACTCCCGTTTAGCGATAGTTTCTCAACAGCCCCCAAGAATCGTGTTCTATTCTGATCTCAATAGTTTGAATATCTTCGGTGATGTAGAAAATCACTCCATTTCCATGTCGTATCACCAGGTGCCTATTTTATGCAATATTTTATACCTAGATCAATTTAAACTATGCCGTTGAAAAGATATGATCCATTAAAATATATACCGCGAGATTAAGCTAACAACGAGTTTAAAACAGCAATATTGTTATTGAACTCCGGATTCCGGACTACTTTGCATTGAAAATAAACGAGAGAAGGAGAAAGACACAAGATGCTCAATTCTCGCATTGGTGAGACAATGCTCGCTACCCGACGGCACATTGCACACAATTAATTTCTATCACTTTTAATAAGCGAACAGAATCAATTGTGTGCAATGTGTCGTCGGGTAACAAACATTGTTCCATCAATGAGAGAATTGTGCGTGTTTGTGTCTTTCTCCCCCTTTCGTTTATCTTCAGCAGTGGTCGGATTTCAATGATGGCAGTTTCAGAAAAGCGGATCCATAACATTGTTCTGTCCTCAGATCGCATTATTCTTAAGATCGGTTCAGTTAGCAGCATTAAATGTAAGAAGATAAACAGAAAAAACTTAATTTATTAAGATATTAATAGAAGATTCATTCATTTTTGTTTATCAATACTATTGCATCTTTTAACTTTGCGAATTTTCCAAGAAGCTAATTAATTTGTTTAGATGGACGGACTTCACAGCTACATAACGAAGAACCATTGTGAAGGTCCTTGGCTTCCTAATGTCGCTCCGCAAAGGTGATATTTTCATAAATGATTTCATCAATCTGTTAAAACATGATCTAAAATATTAGGTTTCGTTTAGACATAATCCTCAATGCTAAAGTAAATTGCTATTTTGAAATATCCAGACCTAGGGAGTACTTTCGTCAGTCGGAGAAAATATATGGGAGATAGGTCGCAAGTGATCGCTGACGATCGTCCTCTAGGTCTGGAAATATCTGAATTAAATAATGTATAACTTCAGAAGGAGAACCTCGTCTATTGTATCCGATGCCTTTACGGGAATGTTCCAGAATTTCGGGCTGTTCCGCAAAATTTCCAAGGCCCAAAGCATGCATCAAACGATAAAAGCAAGTCAATCAAAACCAAGCTTATTCGGCTCCGCCTCCGATACACCCATGAAGAAATATTCAACTGCGGCAGGTTTAAACAATCAGTCTATTTTAATTTATGCTATTTTGGCAATTTGAATGACTCGTTACTTCGTTGCCCACGGTTAAGGGTATATAGGGTAAGATTAGGGAAAGATGCTTTCTCATACCACTTCGTAGGTAATGAAGTAACGAATTATCTAGGTTACCGTTATTATTTTAAAAATTAAGCAAATCACATGAACTATGTCAATGATGGCATGGATAGCAACCCAAACTATGTGAACTGCATGAATATGAATATGAGTCGGCACTCCAGTATGAGTAGCAGTATGACTCAATTATTTAATTTGACGTTTTTAATGATAACTTAAGCCCCAAATGTGAACAGCATAAGTCTGCCAGAATATGTGAATGTCAATCGATTTGTTGTCAGCCAGCCTTTAACATGTAATTAATACAACTTAAATATCAAACTTCCATCGATTATAAATTTAGACCGATCGCGATACATTCAACAACAACAATCGATGGACAATTACAATATGCCCGCGTTTGACTTGGATCATTCTGTTAGGTACATTGAATAGAAATAATTTTAACTGAGCTATGTTAAATCTGAGTTTAAATAGTAAAGATTATGATTTTAGAAGGAGATCGGATAATTCGGTTTCGGGAGTGCGGAGTCATTTCCCCGGCCGATCTTCATTAAGATCGAATCCTAAAGGAAGGTCGATGGTGGACTTCACCACAATGCAGGTAATTAGAAACGACGTTAATATCGTTACTGAACTACTATATAGGTCTTTTTTTATATATTGATGTAACGTCAATTGGCGTGTATGGTGCCAAAGAGGCATTTATTAAAAGTAGTACAGCAAAAGCGAATGAAATAGTTTACGAATTACTACTATTGATGCCAAAATCTGGAAGGTTGAAAATGAGGGGAGAAAGAAGCGACTTTAGGCCAGTCTCTCTCCTTTTCCCGTGTTATTACTCGATTTTCTAACCCACTAAAAATAACTGCACGCCTCCCAGATTTCGTCATCAACAATAAAAAAATGTTAAATTTTTTCTGTACTACGTACCACTTTTATGAATTGCCTGCAAAGATATATGAAAATGACCACAATTCCAGGACTCATCTCCATACGATTCGATTAGTGACCGACAAGAGAGTTGGCGCAGAGCTAAGAGATTCATTCATGCATTCAAACAAAAATCCAGTATTAATCTAGCTGAGAGGGACTCAAATACAGTATTTTTAGCTTTAATTTTCAGTTATAATTTAAACATATTAGGACTTGGAATTTCCAAAATCCAGTAGCACAGGAGCTTTAAGATTAGAGATGGATGAGATAAATCAGGTAATTTAAGTCGCCAATTTGGAAAAGTAGTTGCAATGGTTACCTTTAAATGAAATAAATCAATGAATCTAAAATTGACGCTTTAGGGAAATCAAACTAGAATTATGTCAGCCGAATCCATGTCTGAATTAGACGACATGCCACCCTCATTAGATATGGCTGTAAATGGGACGAATAGCCAAGATCCGCTAAGGGAGAAAATCGTACATTTTAAATATAATTTAATTATTTTATTACCCTTTAAATTTAGCTATTTGAAAAACCGCCCCAAGGATTAATAAAGCTGAAAGAAGACGTGACGCTGCAGCCTCCAAGTCTAGCGTTCAAGCGAAGCCTATTTTCTCAGATTAGAGGATCGTTTTCTGTAGGATTTTTCGTTGTTTTAATTTTTTAAAATTTCGATTTTTAAATTC
This sequence comes from Diploscapter pachys, assembly GCA_002287525.1. Taxonomy (NCBI): domain Eukaryota; kingdom Metazoa; phylum Nematoda; class Chromadorea; order Rhabditida; family Rhabditidae; genus Diploscapter; species Diploscapter pachys. Next base: position 70,906 of record LIAE01006329.1, on the reverse strand, counting down.
AGAAATACGACGGCGAAAAAGCTACTCACGGTTATCAGCAGGTACAAAATTAATTCAACAAATCCTAAGCATTTTTATTAAACTTAATTTTTGAACTACTGGCTTGATTTTATTACTATATAGCTTTGAACTATAAGCTTATTTTTACCCCGAGTTTAAAGCATCTAAGTAAAATTATGATTATATATAATTGCAGGGCGAGCAAAGTAAGGAGACTGACGATGAGAAAGTTTCCGAAAGTAGCCAGAAACACGACGAGAGAAAGGAAATGAAATCCCCAAGAGAACCAAGTCCTTTAGACGGTACGTCGGAAATGAGATTTTTATCCAAATTTAAGCGTTTAGGCATATCCACCGCAGTAAATAGGAGACAAGATCGAATGAAAGAATACGATCGACGAGCCTCGGCGGTTTCGACGCATAAAGTTCGTGTCCCGTTCAGACGTTAGTCGCCAATGCAACTTACAACTCGCCCGAAATAGCATGGGGAATAGAGAGAGCGTGATTATATTAGATTGTATCATTTATTGTGTTCTCTTCTATTTCCTATGCTATTTCGAACGAGTTACAAGTTGCATTGCGCAACTAACATCTGAGTGGACCCTTATAAAAAATTTCCTACATCCAGAAAAATGAAGAAAGTTTAAGAATCTAATCGCCGTTCACAGTGCCGAGCTCCAGAAGCGAAACGAAGCAGCGCTAGCAGCGACAGCGCGAATGTCGCCAGGCACGATACTCATCAAATTAGCATAATAGTTAAAATTTACTCCGAGTAACAATAAAATCTCAGATTTTAACCTGCTTTTTTCAATAAATTAATTAAACTTAATTGAATTTTAGTCGGCAGAAGTAGCGACTCCTCTGGAGCATTCACGACGAAACATGTCTTCGTTCACATCAGAGACAACTCGTTATCGCATTCGGAAAGTGCTAGGTACACCAAAATCCCTCCAAATATAATGAAAATTCGAATATTTTAGATCATCGAACGAATCGCTAAGCTCGGATGCGCGGTCGAAGATTTCGATTCGGAAAAGAACAAACTCCCCACCCCGATTTATGGCACCTCAACTTCCACTTCCTAGGCAGATTAGCGCTAACACACTGGTAAAATTATACATTGCTAAGGAACTGTTCGCGAAGATCAGCCTGGGAGGAATAGTTACAGCCGTTACATTTGCCAAATTATACTTGAGACTTTTCCCTAGCAAGCGCTACAAAAATTAGGATGTAGCGTAGCAATTAAACGATGTTAGCTACTTTCGAGTTGCCTTAAAACTAACGAGCATTGTCAATAGCCGATTATTTGAGATGAATTAGTAAACGAAATGAACTTTAACGTGCGGTAATTAGCCCGTTATTTACAGCCGACTTTACGCTATTGCGCCATGCTCAAGGAATGAGGTAGACGAGTATTTGTGCATACGCAATGCACGCTTTGCATATTCGAATTTGTACGCATCATTTATTTCGTCCCGAGTTGTCGGTCATTGCCAATATCAACTCTTAGAGGCTATTTGGAAACCGCGAGACCACGGGATACGAGACATAGCGCGAAATAGTATAGAGCTAGGGTAGGGTATGGAAGATGTAGGCTTTCTTTTCCCACACTATTTCTCAATATTTCGTGTCTCGTGGTGTCCAAGTTGACCTTTTAGAAGCCTTCGACCTCGTCTAGCGATTCGATGAATTCCTGCCAGACCACGCGCTCTCTGACTCCGCCACTTCCTAAACGAGCAGAGGGGGCTGATTCTAGTTCAAGTAAATCAAAATTTAAAATTAAAAGAAAATGCTAATTTTAGGCGACGAATCTATGATAAACCCTCTGGCCTATGTTAGGGCGAGCATAGCTCGAAGACCGCTGAAGAAAGCAATGTCGTTGACGAAATTGCCTGAATCTAATAAGGGAGCGAAGAAACTAGCTTCCGTGAGGATTTCTGTATTAAAAAATTGAAAAGAAGAAATTTAGGCAGAATCTTGTGCTGATAAAAACAATAGGCTGTATTCGAGCAGGAGAAATGCGCGTCGAAATGCGAAGAAGATCTTTTCATCGTCGGCTGGAACCTCGCACACAAATCTCGCCCCTTATCAATCATAACGATGTATTTCTAGTCATTTATTGATCAGGCAATTTGAAAAGTAATTGGCATTGTAGCGCATCGTTGTGCATGCAAAATAGCACAAGATTTGCTAGAGAAAGGATTCTCTTCCCCATACTATTTCGTATGCAACGATCGCAACCACTTTCCCAGGTTGTCTGTTGACCGTATTATTTAAGAAAGAATATCAAATAAAAAAGTTTCGTTGACCAATGCTCCTTGTTTCTGCGTATAATGTGACCAGTGTCTGTGTTTGTCAGTCCGTGTTTATGTGAGGGAGAGGGAGACGATTTGCCGCTTAGGCATAAAGATGCCAGGTGCATATGCTTGGGAGAAAATATAGGGGAGGTGAGGGATTATGGTTTGTTTAGAGAAATAGAGAAGGAGAAGGAAATTAGAATAGCGGACCTATTAGGAAATAGAAGGGATATAGGCGGATTTTGAATGGATTTGTGGGGGATCTGGGCTGTTTCGGCTTGGTGGTTTCATTCATTCATTCAGTCTACTCATTACCTGTCTCGCTCAGGCTCTCATTTTGACTCCCTACACGCTAATTGCTTGGGGATGCTCGCGAAAATATCGAGCATATTCCTCGACCTTCTAAATGAGTTCATTTGATTTTCGAATAATTCACCATTTATAAAATTCTCTAGCTCTTTGATCTAAAGTTGGTAAATGTCTTAAACCTATTCCCGCCTGGTTCCGAGTATAGAGAAACTTTACATTGGTTTTTTTTTATCTTCTCGTGAAGTTCCCATTCCGTAGAATAAAACCTTCGATTTGTACTCTTTCTGTTAGAAATTTGGACGACGGGGTTTCAAATGGCCTTTTTTATTCCACGCCCACTCTTTGAGGAGATAGTAGGGAAGGGAGATAGGGAAAAACAAAATTGGGTGTGGAATGCAGGAGGCCGTTTCAAATTTGTTATCACGTTGAACTGGAAAATCATTCAGATAGCTATCCTCAATGAGCCAAGAAATACCTGATGATCCAGAGGACAAATTGCCAGATGTGAGTTGGTTCCTGCAAATTTCCCCGACTGTTTTCGAACCTGAAAGTATGATCCCGAATTTTTCAGCTCAGAAGATTAGAACCTATAGAAAAAATTACATTGTGAGTTAAATTTTCATTCCTTTTTCGCATAACTGATTGAGTGTTTTAGAGCTCAAAGAAGAATAGCTCGATAGATTACTCTAAATCGAATATCAAGCCTCCGTTAAGTTATAGTCAATTGATAGAAGAGGCTATTTGTTCGGATAAATCTGGAAAACTGTCACTGCCAGATTTGTACCGAGTTATCGAACGAAGATACGCATTTTATAGGCATCGAAAAAGTGGATGGAAGGTTTGAATTTTCGTTATTCAAAAATAATAAAAACTTCAATTTGCAGAACTCCATCAGGCATAACCTATCGTGTAGCGAGAAGTTCAAGAAGATTCCGAAATCTGAAGATGGCATTTCAACTCGATATTCGTTGTGGACCTTGAGTGATGAAGTGTAGGAAATCTTAATTTTGCCATTCAAGAAAAAAACATGAAAATGACTAACAATAAGTGACGAAAGGATTTCAATAGTTAGAGAAATGAGTAAAAGTAAGACAAAAGGCATTATGAGGATAGAAAAAGTTCTATCATTTTGTATTCCATCAAGTTTCTCCATTATAGCAGTTGGTAGAGAGAATTTACCGTAAAACCTCTAATTGAGGGCCCATCTAGAGGGGTATTGAAATTAGAAGTCCCCGGGCTTATATTAGAGGTGTTATGGCATGATTTGTTTAGGGTTTCACGAAGTTCCTCTCCGATTCAAACAAATAGGCCTGTGAGATCGTGCAGGATCGAGAAATACTACGGTAACGGGCCTGGAAAGTGCAAGCTGAACACAGCTGTCGTCAGTTACATGAAGAAAATCAAATCGCAGCATAAATTGCATAATAATCATTCAGGTATATATTTCAAATATTATTGATTGGGAGAGAGCGCGTCGATATCCAAAAATTGCACTATTCGTCTCTCGTTTCTCTTCGACGCGACTCATTATTTCGTGTCCAAGTTCAATTTCTAATTGCGGAATGAATATATCGACTTTCTCTCCAATTAACGATACCAACAAAATATCAATTATCTGATTTTCATTCAATTTGTTCGAAGATTTCCTTATCAAAATGAGCGAGTTTTATAGCTAGCTCCATATGATATGGTTAAAATCGAAAAAAAAAACCTCCAACCTCAATAAGTAAGGACTCCAATTTAAGTAGTTTCACATTAGGACATAGGGCTGGCAAGGGAAATTGGGCCCCTAATTTATTGGATTGGGGGTCCTTTTTCGAGTTGCCTCAGAAAATCAATGATTTTATGTTCCAGAATCGTCATCTCTATCTGCTCATTCGTCATTTGAGTCGGATATGATTGAGATGAACACCTATGATTTGGACCAACCAATTAGCGCTTTGAGGCAGGATTCCGATGAAGTTGACACGCATATTGACGTTTTGACTTGTGATGGTATATAGCTTTTATGATAATTTCTAATTTAAAGTCGTTATGACATAGATCATAGCAAAATTGTCTGAAAAATGACACTATTTCTCTTTTCTTCTTTGGCCTATATCACCTATATTCCTGTATCATGATGTAAAACTGTTAACATATAGTCATTGGAAGACTAACTTTGAAACTCAGACTTAAATTTTAGATTCCATGATCGATGACGGTCAATTCTCGATGTATGATGATGGACTATGCGATGTGGATTCATTTTGTAGCGGAAATCAATCCGAATTTTTCCCTTCCAACTGGACTGACAATTTCTCGCTCACTGAATATCTAGATTGTGATGATATCTAACTTCTTTCAAATTGTACCCCCGTTTTCCCACAAACGGGTACTTTTCTAGCTTCTAAGACTCTCTTCTTCCAACTCTTTCTCTCTAGCCTACGCTGCATAAGTGTATAAGACTAACAAGTACGTCGTCTCTTATCGCAGTGCGGTATAGTGGATAGCGAGTTAAATTTTTGCTTCTTCTTAAGCAATAACCGGAAGATTACTGGAAGAGAGAGCACAGAGAAGTTGGGAAAAAGTATCCGTTTCTAAAAATGAGGGTACAAATCATTTTTCTAATCATCAATTCTTCGGTCTTTCATTATTCATTGCCATTTTGTGTGATTATTTTGAAATCTTGAATCTTTAGTCCCAATTTATTAGTTTTTTGAATCACCGACAAAATAAAATAAGTAGGTTTTGATGTGCAAGTGTTTGGGGAAATGACAATTTTCGAGGTGAGTGAGAATGGAAATGATGATGTCCTTCGTAACTATGACAATATTGTCATTCGTCAAGTTTGGAATTGTCACCCCATTCCAAAAAAGTGGCAACTACAAATTTTCCTGAATGACGATATTATCACATTTACGAGGGAGGGTGAATATGAACGATTTTTGAGTGCAAATGGAGTGCGAACTGCCTTTTTCGCTCTAGGATTCAGTTGCCAACAAAAATCAAGTATCTTACCGAAAAAAATACGAAAAAAAATAGAAAAATGAGCACACATCGAACGAGAAAATTGGTTGGAAAAGGGATAAATGATGGATGGACGGGAGAATTGGAGGATGTTCAAAATTCGGAAAAATCTCAGATCCCCCAATCTTTCATCGCTGATCAACCAATCGACCAGCCGTTCACTCTTCGGCTTCCTCTTCCTCTTCTTCATCACCTATAAAAATAGCTCATTAATCATCGCCCCTGACAAGTAAATGTTTCGAATTCACGTCAAATATCGGACTTCCTGAAATCGTGCCCAAATAACATGCTATCATAAAAGTTTCATCAGCTTTTAGAGCACGACTTTTAGAAGTTATTCATAAATGAGATAGTCTAGCAGTAATTGTTAAAGAACCTCTAAAAAGTTAGATTTCATGGAGTCGTGCTCAATTGATAAAAACTATAATATAAAGAGCTTATATTTAGCATTAGAGCGCGATTTCATGAAGTTCGGTTTTTTAAAGCGAGATTTTTCGACTTACCGGCCTCCTCAGGCTCTTCGGCAGGTTTCTCCTCCTCCTCCTTGGGAGGGGGTGGGGCCTCTTTGACTTCCTCCTTCGGCTTGTCCTTCTTCGTCGTCCATACAGGCTTCTCGGCCTTCTTCTGCAATCACAATCCGTATTTTTTTTGAGATTTTCATTGCAGAATTAAAGAATAGTCATTTTATGTAAAAAAAAAACGTAAAAGAAATTGTCTACGTTTTGTTGTTATTTCTTCTAAAGTAACAATATTTTGATGTTCATTAGATAATTTGACAATTTGAAAAAGTATGTAGTTGCATCGCTGTGCATTCGAAATGGAATATAGCTTATTAGGGAAGAGATTCTTTTCAATCAAATAACATAGGACAAAGTTGTTAATTTTTATGCTAATTTGCAATTTTAAATTGATTGCTAAAAAAAGGTAATAACCTTGCTGGCAAGCTGCGTGAAGACGGACTCCTTCTTGACGGCCTTCAGATTGGCGCGAATGTCTTGTTTCTCGGCTCCAGGGGCGGCCTGCTTCTTGAAGCGGTTCTCGTATTTCGAGACCTTCTTCAGGGCTGGCTTCACGCTGAAAAATAGCCTTTTTTGCTGAAACCTTGCTTCTTTTAATTGGGATCGATTCGTAAAGTACATGGGTGTCTTTTTTATCATTTTTCAAGAACACATGAAATTTTTGGCATTTAGAATTATCACAATAGGTTTATATAACTCTTGTTAGGATAAATGAAATTTGACATACAATTTGCCTCTCAAATCATTGACCTCGATGGTAAGGGAGTTGATCTCGGAGTCGATCTGTAATCCAATTTGTTAGTCGACTTAAAACCTCAGTTAATTTTAACCCAAGAGCTAAATCATTTAGACCTTGCTCAGGACTCTGTTCGCTTTAACACGAACATTGGGAAATAGCGTTGTTTGGCAATAGAGTGCAAAGCATAGTGCTTTCTGCGCTCTTTTCACGAACAATACTATTTCTCAATGTTCGCCCTAGAATGAACAAAGTCTGAAGGCGCGCGCTTACGAATGCGTACCTGTCCGACGACGAAGTTAATGTCGTACTTTTCCTCTTCGAGCTGGCACACGCGGTTGAACAGGTCATTGTAGATTTTCTCCAATTGTCCTGCAACACATCATCTTTCAGGCATTTTTCAACTTAGGAAACAGAATGTGAAGTATGTATAACTCAGTTTTACCATACGATGGCACAATTCCTATTAAGTTAGATAAGATTTAGTTGAAATCATCCCCTTATTTTATAGAAATCATTTTCTAATTACTTGGAACTTACCCTTATCGTTGACGCTTTCGACGTTGGGCATGGCGACGGTTCGCTGTTGGAGAACCTGAAATACCATAATCTTAAAAATTAGCATATACAGTAATTATTTACCTTCAATCTCTCAGACTCCTTGGCGGCCTGCTGTCGTTTCAGATCCTCAGAGGCTTTGAGCATCAGAAGTTTCTGCAAATTTCTTTCGTATGCAAATTCTTGAGTACTGTATATTTTCAGATAATATAATTGGAAAAGTTGTAATATGTGAACGTGTACTGAAAGATAATATCGTTTTCCTAGCATTCAGTACATTTTTAGCCTATTACTACTCTTCCAAATTGTCGACTTTATCATACCCTGAGCTTCTTCTTTCTCTCGGGCGTGAGGAAACCCTTCTTCTTCTTCTTTTTCTGAAAATAAATTTATTATTGGCTTAAAAATAGTTATCCTTAGCAATGGGTTCAAAGTGCTAACGAAACAGCAATTTGAACCTAGCGTTAGCTTGTTAATGAATATATTTACCTGGCCGGCTTCCTCGAGACGCTTGCGGACCTCGGCCTTCTTTTGCTCGCGTTCCTCCTTCTTTTTCTTGGCCTCCTCGCCATCTTCGTCCGCCTGTGCACCGCCGTAGCGGAGAAGGTCTTCTGGATCTGTCATTACCTGAAATTAGCATAATTCATTTAGCAAGTGGCTGTTATTTAAAAATGAAATATCGTATGACAAACGATTTTCTTTTGGTATAATAAAGTTCGTGATGGAATGCATGAAAAGATAACAATAGAAGTTTTTGCAGTGTACTTATCTTCAAGAAGGATATCAATTATATTAAACGGTTTTCACCTCATATGATAAAGTACATGACGGCATGTATGATACAATCGTTTAAGAATGATGAGCTGTATTTCACATATGATAAAGTTATGTCGATATATTGGAGAAGTTAATGATTCAAGAATGAAATGCAACATCTCAACAAGTTTTCTGCGCTCGTGAAATTTCGTATGTGTTTTGAGAAAAGCTATGATTTCAATAGTTGATATGTTTCAATTTGCAATGTTATCAATTTTGGGGATACGAGGAAAGCTGACTGGGCTCTATGCTGGGCTTGTGCATCAGAGACAATCGACAGCCGGAGCGCCGGTGTAAAAAAGCAAAATAGCGTGGGTGCAGATCAAAAGAGAAAAAGGGCGAGGAGAAACAATTGAAAAGATGAAAGTGAATAAATAGAACCTCATATATTTCGAAAGAAAAACAAGTCTTTGAAATTATCTCGAAATTCTTCTAATTTTAAGAATTTTGTCAATACAGTAGTAATCTACCGTAATCCATGAAGATCATATGAAAAATTGAAGAAATCTTCATAGAAAATGAAGAAAACTGAAGAATTGGATGATCTAAAGGCATACGGTAGTCGTGCAGATCAAATTTCGACAACAAGTAAAAAAAGTTCTGGAGGAAGTAGTTTTGCAGCGGAATAAATCCTGAGTTCGAGAAAAATCCGGCTAGTGGTGATGCTTGGGGATATCGAAATGATAGTGGGATTAAGCTCAGATCGGAGAGAGTGAGAGGAGGGGAGAGATCGAGCCTGAGATATAGAATGCGAGAAAAAGATACAATAGGAAGCAGAAAAATAGGAATAGATAAAGGATAAGAAAGCGCGTAGGCGAATCGTGAAGAGAGTACGGGATGGTGGGAGAAAAAAGGGATGGAAAAAGGACCATAGTGCCTGGGGCAGCTGCTCTCCTTTCTGCCATTGCATTGCTTTGATCGGGGAGCTGGCAATCAGAAACTCGGAAATAATGCAGAAGAGAAGAGAGGGGTTTTGTCTGCCAGATGCTTAAAGTGCACACGTGAGATGGGAAAAATAACCGAGAAGTTTTATAAAGTCAAATTGCACCTGAAGAAGGGGTATTTTGTATTGACGACCTTATGAACCTTATGCCCCTTCGAAACGCGTCCTACGTCTATTTCTGAAGAAGGAGGTCAGAATAAAAATCATCAAATCAAATGAAAATGAGTGTTGCAAAAGGATAAACGAAAATGAGCAATGTGTGCGCGCGCGCTCAATTGCCAAAACAACGACCACAACATTTGCGCGATTGAGAACGATGCACAACGCCGCACAGCAAGGTTGCAGATGGATGAGACCAAGGCCTAGCCATAAAGAACATAAGGTCGTGTATTTGAATAAAGCTGAAAATGAAAATTTGTGTTTAAATCAAAATATTTTTGTTTAATAATTTGTAAAGACGAGCACATTTAGTAATGTATCTGAATGTGAATAGCCTTGAAAAATAATGTTATGCACAAATGGGAGTCTTATATGTAGATAATATTGATGTACTATCGGTGAATATCCAGAAAAAACCTGATCTTCATTGGAATGCTAACCCTGAAGAAAATCGCACCTTTCATAAAAAAAAGACTTTTACTTCATATCGCGAAAGAATTGATTTCTATTACATTGCATACTTCATCTTCTTGAGTGGTGTATGTTTCAATTGGATTGTATTCACGCGGCATTTTCCGCGTGCCGCTCTACGTGTTTTTGCGCTTGCGGCAGCGGTCTTTGCGCAACTGCAAAACTGCAATACAGACGCACAGACATACAGGCCTGTGCCGGTCTAGTTTACCCCCTCCCCTTTCCTTTTTCTGCTTCCCTTCCCTTTCTGTCCACTCTCCTCTCCGCCCCCCTTCCCCCTTTCTCCTTTCATTCATTGCACAGGTCGCTCTTCTCTGTGTGTTCGCCTGCTTCCCTGCTGCTTCGTTCCACTGTCCCGTCCCCCAGATCATATCCAGAGCAGAGAACATGCTTCCTCTAGGTTGATCCGCACCCGTCCACCACTCTTATTCTGATCCGACCTGAACCTAATCGTAATTTAATCTAAACCTGATCTGCGCCTGTTCCCCCATTTTTCGGCCTGATCCGACATAATTCTCCCTTGATCCCCAGCCCGATCCGCATCATGCTCCAGCTCATTCCTCTATTCCTAGTTCTACCTTCGACAGTTTCAATAGACTTTCCCATCTACCGTCCCAGCGAACAGTACAAATGCGGATCATTCCTTAAAGGGCATGATGATAAAGCGCTAACGCTGTATTATAAAGCGATAGACCAATTTATTCGAATTCTATCTTCGCCTTTTCCTCATCAAGGTAAATTTCGTTTTCTACCAGATCTAAGCAGACTTTTAGTCAGAATGAAAAATTATAGGGGAGGGGATATGCAAGGCTAAATTTCTATAGAGAAAAGTGCTACGTAAGGGAGTGCGTACCACGACTTTTGCAGAAAATTTTTTCCTAAGGAAGTGTACGCCCGAAAGGTCTGGCTTGAGCCTTGCCTAGATCTGTTTTCTATATATGGGGATATTAGATCTTATCTGCGAGAAAAGAGGATAGATTTATACAACGCGCAAAACACGCAATTATCATATTTATGCCGAGAAGAGAAGGAGATTCCATATTTGTACAGCCCAATCCTCTCTATTAGAATATGCAGATTGTACACAAGTGTGTAAAGTGTACAATTTGTATTTAGACATTTAGATATTGCTTTAACTATGCGCTTTGCCGAGGTCATCATTTAGCGAGTAAAATGTTTGGGCGTATTGAATCATTCATTGCCGTTTTTCTGCAATTTAGTGATTTTTTTCTCCAAACTTCATTAAATCTCGCGACAGATGTAACGATGAAGTAATCTGAATTTTTCTTCGTCGACTTTCTTTCTTTTTCATCTCTCATAGCTGCTTCTCTCCACCATCAAACATACTCGACCACACGAAGTGGCGAGAGATCAAAGCGACGCGAGAGACCGAAGAGAACGAGAGACAGTCCCCGACAGAAGCTAATCGATTAGAACAGAAAAAGGGAAGAAAGAAAAGAAGAAGGGACGGTGTTGAAATCCCAATGTAAAAAGCGACGATGGGGGATATATGGAATCTTGGATTAAAAAGATATTAAAGTATCGATTTCAGATTTGCTCAATACCAAGGCCCTATCCGGAGATTTGAATGAGATCAAGGAGTCGCTAGAGACCAAATATGAGCAGGTAAGGATAGCTTAATTTATACTAGTTTTAGCATTCGTTCAACCATTAAATATTCTCATCATTGAATTTTACGTGTTAAAATGCAATTAATAATTCAACCTTAAATGCTAGTTTTTTTCCTTTCTTTTTAATTTTCTATATTTGTCGGATTTTCTGAATCGGAATTTCTGTGTTTCTATTCACGTATCTCTGAGCTCTTTGTCTTTCTCTTCATCTTTCGCGCGAGTTTCGTAAATCCTCAGAACCAACAGACTTAGGCAAGTGACCCAAAGAATGAGAATAAGAAGAAGAAGAAGCACATCGTTCTAAAACAGGAACGACGAATCATTCTGCATTCTGTCAGTAAGAAGAGTAAAGGAGAAAAGGAAATAGCAACTTTCCCCTAGAGCGGAGAAAGCAGAGTCTATAATCAGCCCAATTATTATGTCACATTGTCCTGCAAGTGGCCTAATTTGTAATTGGTCACTTCCTTTTATAGAGCTTTTGCAGAATCATACCCTTTTTCTGGCTAGTTTGGTTAGTAGTGAATGTTTGTAACTGATCAAATATTACATGGCATAATTTGTAATTGACCATTATTTTCTGACTGTTGGATAAAATGCAGTCACTTTTCTTCATATGTTACGTAGTGTATTATTCAAATCTTATGATTTACTCTGTCATAGCCATCTTTGTACTCAGAAAATTGGTGAATTTTCAAACATTTTGAGGATTAGAAAAGCTATTTTAAGTGAAATCCAGCTTTTACCCTTTGCTATTTTCATTTTCCCACGGTACTTCTTTTCTCGACTTCAATGACCCTTCTCACATTACATATTTTCCTTCCCATATTGGTTTGGACGACTAATTTTGGAAAAGACTTTACGAATTTTTACTGGAAACCTTGCAAAATTGGGTAAAGACGTGTAGTTTCTTCGTGCATTTGATTCAGTATAATTCTTCGAACCTAACAATGTGCGCGCAATTCTTGAACAAAACTCTTCAAGGTCAACAAAATAGGGGCTCTTGAAAAGGAGAAAAAGAGCTTCTTTAAAATGAGTTCCTTGAAAATCCACCTATTATTACTCTGTAAAATTCACTCAGTTTATTGAAGAGAAAAGAAAAGTGGATGAATTTTGCAAGGATCTAAAGAAAAATAAAGGAGCACAGAAATGGTCTCACTAATTTCTGTGTAGAAAATTATCGAACACCAACGCAACGTATGTGGAATGCCATTTCTCTTTGATTTTCTTCCTGTAAAAAGGCGTCTCAGCTTTCACACGCACACACACAACATTCACAATTTGTATTGAAGACCAGTCCACTTTAGCGAGCTTTTCCTGCATTTCTGCCTTTTTTATATCCTCTCACTTAGACTCTGAGATTCACTTTCCATGCGGCAATCAAAATGGGGAAATATTGCTGGAGCTTAAAACTAATTTTGACTTAAAAATCGATGTTATCTGAAATCAAACGAAATTTTATGTTACTCAACTTCAATCAGCTTAACAAAAATCAACTTTAGTCCAAAAATAAAGCTATGTGAAGTCTAGGCCAAAATTCGGTGAAAAATAATTTCCTATAGCTTCAATAAGCCTAAAATCGAAACTTTAGCTTAAAATTGATCTTTTAAATAAAAAATAGGTATAGAAATCGATTTTCAGTGGATCGACTGGCAAAAGTCATGGGTGACTTTATGCGCAGGTCTTGTCGTGTTCAGTGCCGTATTCACGATCAGCTACTTGGTCTACCGACTGCTGGCCTGTTGCATTTGCGAGCGGTCGTCATCTGGAAAGAAAGCTTCTACAGGTGTGTTGTCAATGACCGATTACTTGAAACGCAATTTTGATGCACGGGCATTAGCTCGTTATTTACAGCCGACCTTACGCTATCGCGTCATGTTCAGAGAATGAGTTAGGCGAGTATTTGTGCATACGCAATGCACGCTTTGCATATTCGAATTTGTGCGCATCATTTATTTCGTCTCAAGTTATCGATCATTCAAAATATATCATATGCATAATTAGCTCAGATTCTAAGTCGAAAGTTTACAGTTAATAATTTAATCGAAATTTGAATTCGCTGATTATATGATTACAGATGGTAAATTTGACGGATGCACAAGAAATTCGCTCAATGTCCTGCTCGCCTTGCTCGTACTGGTTCAAGTGTGAGTAATTTTCAATGCTAGTTTATATTTTCCGTAAAGTATGTGACTTAACACATGATATAAGCGCAAAATATCACAAATTTTATATAAAATTCTCCTTATGTTCTGTAGATTCGTTTGATAATACTTGGACATTATTTGGCAAAAACTTAATGAAGATACTGTGCGATATTTACAAATCTAAGCAGTTTTCAAATTCTCACTCTTAGCCTTGGTTTGTCGGGTTTAATTCACCCTTTCCTCATTTCTTGTTTCGTTCATTCTTCATTTCACAATTCAACTTGTCACTCTTTTTCATTGTCTATTTTCTATTTTCTGCGTCCGCGTGTGTCTTTTCACTCGAATTGTGCGAGTAGCGAATAGATTTTCAAACTATACGGGGCAAATTACTGAAAACGAAAATTGAAAAAAAAAACTCATATAAAAAATAGCAGACAATTAATGAAGAGAGTACGGCAAAATATATTGGAATAGGTCATGAGTTTCGTTCAAAATACACAAATTTCAGTGTCGCTGTCGTACTAGTTTTATTAATGACAGTACCACTTTTATTAATTAGCAAAATTAGAATGAAATGGAAAATTTGAGTTTCGCGGCAGCTGCAATTCTAATCACGGGGCAATATGCGGAGTATGGAATGGAGGAACTGCCTTCTCGACTGATACACTGCATCGATGATCTGAATTTGTACAAGAGGGACTCGGATATGGTAAATCAATAAAAGAATCCTATAAAGTAAAAGACTCCCAAAGATATAATTGAATATTGCAACTCTCTGCGCAAATTTGAAATATTCTCACACGCAATCTAAATTCTTACTATTTGAAGTTATGTAAATTATTTAAATATTTTGAATAGAAAAACGAACTATTAAAATATACTTCTTACATATTTGTTTTAAAATATTGTAATTTTATGAATTTATCAAATTATGGTCATTCTTCAGCGGATACGCAAACTGTTAATCGATGATTATCAAACGCTAAATGCCAGTCTAACGCATCAACTAGCGCATGCCGGTCACACGGTTGTGGACAGAGTTAAGCGATTGACGGGCGCTCACGCACTGGACACACTCATGAATATTAGCACAAGTACGGGGACTGCTTAAAGAATAGTTAAATAGAACGCACATTACATTGATGTATGTTGCAGATGCACAAGATGTGATTACTGTACTCACTGATGCCAAAGGGAATGTTAGGCATTTAAATGAGGAAGCCAGTCGTTTTGAGGTAATATTTAACAACGAAATCGATATTTTAAATGACACATTGGATTTAAATTAACAGCATAAAGTCTTTTAACTTAACGGACATTACGATGAATAGTTTTTTCAATGATATCATATCAAATTAAAGTCGGAATGAATATAAAATATAAATTGACCTAAATTATTATAACATTGTCGAATTTTAGGCTGAATTCGCTAGATTGCGAAAGTCCGCTGCGGATGAGTTGCTTGCGTGCATCGAGCATGAAATCGACCCATTAAAGGCGATGTGCCACAAGACTGAGAGATTGCTGAGCAGTCTAAGCGCGACTCAGTTCAGGCTTAGCACGGTAAATTTCAGTTTTTAATTTCTATTGTTGATGACAGACAACTTGAGACGAAATACATGATGCATAGGTACGAATATGCTAAATGTGCAATGCGTATGCACAAATAATCGTTGCATCCATTCAACGAATATGATATAAATAGTCTAAAGTCTGCTACAAGCAACGCGTTACTTTACGTGTATCCAAAATTCAGTATCATTTATTTTGTCTCAAGTGCTCGACCTTCGTAGATTTGACAGTAATGCATTTTCATTTCAGCACTTCCTAAGCGAATCGAGCGATGAGAACCTGCGGAAAATCGTCGACGCTAACATTACTTCTGCGTTAGAAGAAAGCAATGCGAAATTCACGCTGATGGAGGAAATTATTCAGCAGGAAATCGATAAACGAGTTTATTGTGAGAGAATTTTAAAATATATTTTCGGAAAATTCAACTAAACCATTCAAAATATGATTTTACTACTACATTTTCCTAAAGATGAAATATTCAAGCCGCTCAAAATACGATGAAGATGATAAGCGACGATTTGTTTGTGGTGGCGGAGACAATATCGACGCAGATTCGGCAGGTCAATTTCGATCCGCTGTACAAATACGTCTCCCTGGCCAGCGATGATAAGGGCCAAATCAGAAAATACATGCAATATAGGTACACTTGGATATAATTTAAACCTAATAACACTAATCAACAATGACCACAAGTATCGAAAATTGTACCTGTTATCTGTTTTTTTTTTCATATTTAAAGAACATCTTCGTACCTATACCCCCTACCTGTGGACATTCCTGATCTCAATACAACATAAACTAAGGATTTCTGTATCATTATATAAGCAATTAATTATAATCACGTAAAATATAGCATATGAGCTAAAGATAATTGATTTTTAATTTATACAATTAGACTATTTTAGTTGGTACGTTTCCCTGGGAATAACCGCTATATTCGTTCTATTGGCGTTATGCTTCTTTCTTGGAGTATTTTACGGAATTTGCGGACGAAGACCGACTTTCTACAACGATGATTGCTGTGTTCGATCAACAGGAAGTCGATTTTTGTCATGGTATATTTAAATCTAAATGAAAAAATATGAGGCATAAAATAGCATTTTTGGAATAGAAAGCATTTTACTGAATAAGGCATAGCAAATTAAATGTTTGCTACCAATTAGGTCAATCTATTGTTGAAATTGTTTTAGCAGTTGATTAAATTATAAATATTCGAAATTCAGTGGCATTTGGCTCTCAGTGGTATTGTTCTTCTGTCTCTCGCTGTGCACGGTCCTGCTGCTGTTCTTCTCATCGAACTTGACAAACCTGGTCTGTCAGCCACTGCGCGACCCCCTCTCGCGCTCTGACGTCATGTCGGTAAGCCCTTTGACACGCACCTTCTTTTGTTTTACAATCGAACGCACGCACAATCTAAGCAAGTGATGAGCAAACAGATCGATACAAACCAACTTGAAAAAACGTTGATCTTCAATTGTGATTGACATAAAAATTGATTTTTTCAATAATTTGTGAAGGTAGCCATGTAGCCCCCGAAAAAGTAGCCACCTTTGCGAAATAGCGTTGATAAGAGGGGTCTCTTCCACACTATTTCACTCGAAGTGGTTACTTGTTGTACAAATTGCCGATTTTGTCATTTATATGAATAATTAACAATATGAACTCTGGCGTCACGTCGGTAAGCCCTTTGAGCTCTTTGACACGTTCTTTCGCTTCTTCTCTTGTCTTACAGTAGACCGTTTGCGCTAAAACAAATAAATAGATACAAGCGAAGAAAAACGGATATTTCAATTTTATAAACAAAAAAAAACTAGAAATAGACTTATGCTAAAAATAAATAAGTAGATGCAGGCTAGGAAAAGGACATTTTAGTTTATAAATAAAAAAAACTTGTTTTATGAATATTATTAGAGAAATCTAGAAAAAATAAAAATTTAAGATAATTTGGGAATTTTCATTAGAAATTGTCTGATCGTAATTGATAATTTTGCGGATTTTCATGAGGTTCGAAAACGTTGCAACGTCTGCCATTAAATGTTTTTTTTATTAATTTATTTGAATTCAGCTCGTCGAGAGGTACCTTGACATCTGGAAAACGAGCCACCGAGTGCCAGAGGATGTACAGAAATTCCTGGAGCAGCGCACGCCAGCAGACATCATCCGAGCCTGTCAGAGGAACGAGACTTTCTACGAGATTTTCGCGCTCGACAACAAATATCGATTAAATCATTTGAAAGATTTCGAAAAGGACTCTTATGAACAATTAGAAAAGTACCTGCAAATCGCGTTAAATGAACTACCGGAGATACAGCCCTTCAGGTATTTGAAATTAAATTAATTCAGCTATTTAGAATCTTTAACATGTTTAATATTTAAAACATAATTTGTAGTTATTTAATTAAATATGTAAAATTAATACAATTTCAGCACGATTGTCAGCAAAGAAGAATTGGAAAGATTGGGGAAGTTATCTGATTTGAATATTTCGAATATCAATAAAGAGGCGCTTGAAAAGGTATGCATAAATGCAATACGCATAGTTTTATGGACGTGTCCTGTTCTTTCTTGCCTTTTGAAAAGAAGCTGAAAGGGAGAGAAAGACCACTCCCACAAGATCATGCGTACTGCATCAGCTCTACTTATTTGAAACCCTATAATATTTTTGATTTTTAGATTCACTCGCTAATCCAAGAGCTAGATTTATCGGCTAAGGCCAGGGAGTTTGAGGAGTCCATCAATAATAGTGGCGGTGGAAGGGAGAAACCTAGGGCTGTTTCCCAAGTTCTGGAACAGATCAAGGATATACAAGAGCGAATAGCTGATCCACTCAGACAAAGACTTCAAGTACTTCATGATAACTTGACCAGACTTGATACTAAGTAAGACTCTTACTTTAAAGATCAGACTTAGGGAGGATAATCGTTAGAAAGGCCTTGCGACCCGCCCACAATATTTTCCCTAACAATCCTTCCTCTTCAATATGTGAAAAGCCAAAATTTTCACCAGTGCGGTGGCCTGGTCTAATAAAAATGATTGCTTTCGTGTGACGATCTACCCCTATAGTTTATCTTCATCAGACAAGGGCCTCCCTAGATCTGTAGAAGATCGATTTTATGGCTATCTTTCAGATTAAATGAAGTCCAAGTTCCAATCTCGTCATTGATAGCCAAAATTCAACATGCTCAAGCATTGCTCTCGGAAAATGTCAAGTTGCACTTTGAAAAGGCCGCAAAGGACGAATTCAGCGCTCTAATCGAGAATATCGACGATTATGCGGAGCACGTTAGGACTCAGGCTAGCTCATTAAAAAAAACCATCCAAAAATTGAATCTTTCAGATGCAAACCGAAGTTTCCTCTTGTAAACCTATCGGGGAAATCGCTTACTTTTCCACTGCAGCTTTGTGCTCAAAAACCGTCGATCCGCTGGTCCGCATTTTTTCTTAATTTGAACCACAAATTTTTTAAACATAATCTTCAATTTTTAAAAACTGATCGCCGATTTTGCAGAACGGTGCCTGGATGTCGATGTTGATCTCACTGCTCTGCCTCGCCCCGATTGTTCTAATTTCCACCTCTCTCACAAATTTATACAACAAAATGCACCCGTATCCGAAATAGTAAGTCATAAAGTTATCCTGAAAATTTAAAATATCAATTTTAGCTCTTCCGACCCATCCTCCAACCCGAATATGCATCATCCAATGTCGTCTTTCGTCACTGACACTTATGATACGACAACTTTAAGGAAGCCGTAAGAAAGATTGTTGTAAATGACCAATTACTTGAGACAAAATAAACAATGCACAAAATTCGAATATCCAAAGTGTGCGTTGCGTAATATCAAATAGTCATCAAAGTTATTCATTGAATCGACGAAATATCTTCTATTCGCCTGCAACAACGCGTAAATTTATATGTATCGAAATTTCTCTCCATTTAGTTTGTTTCAAGAAATCGGTCCTTGACAATAGTTTATTTTAACTTTTAAATTTCAATAAATTTACAGAGCCTATATGAACTACTCGTATCGAGATGACTACAACAGAACGTATCGGTGATATTCCAATTTTTCTAATTAAAATTTTTGACAACAGAGATTGCTCATTTTTGTATAGACATTTGTAAAGTCATATTTATTTTCATTTTTACCTGTGATTTTTTATTCTGTTATTTTCTTTCCTACTTATGCGCCGATCCTCAGCCTAATTTTGGCAATATTCATTCTTTCGCACTTGTGATTCTAAAAATCCAAATTCAGTTTATTTTTTTAAGTTTCAGTTTTCATTTTTCGTTGCCTTTCAAAAATCAATCAACTTACTGGGTACCTCTTCGAAATTTCTAAGTCCTTAATTTCATTTATTCAAATTATCAAATATAGCTCAGATAAAATTTATCTGAATCTCAAAATGTA
This sequence comes from Diploscapter pachys, assembly GCA_002287525.1. Lineage (NCBI taxonomy): Eukaryota > Metazoa > Nematoda > Chromadorea > Rhabditida > Rhabditidae > Diploscapter > Diploscapter pachys. The sequence goes on along the minus strand of LIAE01006329.1, from coordinate 51,332 downwards.
ATAATGATAAAATCTATTATGAAAAATAAATATCGAATTTCCGAATACCTAAAATATGTCATATGGGAGATCACAACAAATAGCATCGGTACTCTTAATGCAGTGAAAATATATCGAGTACATCGAAATATATGATATTTCTAGGGACTTGAAATATCATAGTAAGTAAAATTTCGAAAGCACCGAGAATATAAAAATAATTGAATAAGAAATATTTCGAGGCAGTTATGAGGATAATTTACACCTTGATATGGAATGGATCGATGTATTGTATCGGGCAAATGAAGTGACAGTTCGTGTGTTAAAGAGCGCCGTTGCGAGAAATGCGCGTCACGACTATGCGCAAAAAGGAGGCTAGAGTACAGAGAAAGAAGAATCAGCGGGGGAAAATGGAAAGAAAGTGGTACACAACTTCCTCTGCCTCTATTTTCAACACATGATCTGCCACTTCGTTTGACCAGAACAATAATTTAATGAAAATGGTTAGATAGTTGACCTTTCAGAGGGTGCATTTTCGTTACAAATAGTTGAACGGGGCAATCTCCTGATTTCGGTTGGCTATTCTGCAGGAAAAACGGCGCTTGGGAGAGTTGATCGAAGTTGGGGCGTTGTTCGAATTCTTTCACCAAACTGCAAAATAATACTTTTTGAATATTCGAACTTCAATCAGACCTAGACAGCGCTTAAACCAAAATCTTCGAGCGCACTCCCTATATAGACTAAATGCACTGACAAATTCTTGTCGCGTACACCCTTATGTATGAACTTTCTTAGAAAATTGCTTTTTTTGCGTACCCCCTCCCTTATATTTCTTCGGTTTGGCTGAAATTCTGCCTAGATCTGATTTCAAGCTTAGTGTTTTGGAAATTTCGCCCTTTTTAGGGACGGAGTAGCGCTGATATGAGAAAAATGAATGAATTTTCTAAGTAATAAAATAAAATTACCATGCCGCGACGAAATTCCTCGCTTTAATCGAGAAGTGATCCGGCTCTATCGTGGGTGGATCTTCATAAACCACCATTTGAATCTGGGCGAAAATTGGCGAAGTGTTGAACGACTTGTACGGGAATTCGCCGTTCGCCACTTCGACCTGAAAAATCTTGTATTGCTAATGCGCAGAAAAAGGTTATTCGAGCATCGAGTGTGGAGGGGGAAGACAGACTCTGGACAACTCTACGACGGAATAGTGTATTTAATGAAGAGTGTCAGAGAAATTCCTCTGCATGCTCTAGCTTCCAATGATCGTTTTTTTCCACGCTACTAATATATTTTTTAAATATGATAATTTGTATACCAAAGTAATCCCCAGACTCCACACGTCAGATCGTGAATCGTAGGATCGGTTTGTGAATGAAAGGCGTTCCGGAGCCATATAGGGTCGGCATCCTACGTCTCTAAAATCAAATTCTTTAGCTTTAAGTTCGCAATTGTCTTTAATTACTTAGCCTCAGACTTCGAAAAATGAATTATTTAAACTTATACTTAACTTTTCCAATTATAAAACTAAAGGAAATTTTAATGATTAAAATTCGAGCTTAATTTTTACTTTAGGACTAGATTGTTTACGACTTGTTGTACCTAGTTTTGTTGACAGAGTCTTCCAAATAACCACAAATCCCGAAGTCGCATAACTTCACGAGGCCATTTAGTGAGAGCAGAATATTTGATGGCTTCACGTCTGAATTATTCACTCTACATGCAACTTATCCAATTAATAATTCTGTGCTATCAGCGCGCTTAGAATTAATTATATAATAAAACGATCAGAGAATGTTGGAGTCTAGTTGTTTAAATAATTAATCAAATTATTAACTAATCTCAACAATTAGTAAAAGTAGTGAGAAAAACTATTGATATAAAATTTTGATCGTTTTATAATGAAAAATTGATTCCATTTTTGCCTATGGACTTTAATAGGTTAGGTTAAATTACCTCTGTGAATAATCTGATGCTTGACTTTTAAATGTTGCAGCGCTCTAATCGTAGCTACAGCAACGGCTCCCAAAGTGGTCTCGCAAAACGGCTCCTTCGCTAATTCGTGGCTGATTTTGTAGAGCTGATGCAGGGATATGTCCATGAGTTCCATACAAACCAGACCGTCTCCCTGAAATTTCGCCTAAGGATAAAAACAAACATGCTAATTTTCGCACCTCATGAAAGGTCAATCCGTAGAATCTCACGATCTGAGGGCAGTTGCTGGCCGATCTGATTGCTTCGACCTCCTTGTGAAGTTGCTTCATGGATCGGTTCTCACTCGTGTCGTCGTGACCGGTTCCCAGGATTCTTACTCGCTGAAATATAAGATATCTTTTAAAATAACAGTAGAAGCTCCTCTGTAATGAACATTTTATCCTCGTTAATTGAGAAACTCACTATTATATAAATCCGTTATGGTTTGTTATTTCAATTAAGTGTCTCTTTAATATTAGCTCAGAGCTTCTCTTTTAAAATTTCACATGAATTCAAATTAGCGATACCTTAACAGCCATTCTGCGTCCAGTAGAAATGTGTATCATTTCCCTAACATGCGCGAAGCTGCCCTGTCCGATAGTTTGAACCTCTTGGAGATCCTTGTATCCGAAAAGGTGCTCGTCTGCTTCATCAGGGAACTGCAAGCGATCGGAGACGAACATTCGGATGTAGTTGCTGAAGGGTAAATGATATTTTTCAAATTGTATAGCATGGTATGGGTAGAGTTTGGGAACCTTAGATTTAAACAATCTAAATTCGAACTCAGACGAGTTCCCTGATCCACAACAGTTTCCGGAACGCCTGGAAACTTCCTATTGAAAACATTTCCACTATTAGTTTCAAGCATAATGAATGGTTCCAAAAATTTCGTGGATTCCGACCAGTAGGACTGGATGGAAATTTTCGGATGAGAGAGTACCTCTCTTTCTTTGCCCCACGCGCGCTTTCCCTTCTTTCTCCTTCTTCTCGCCCTCTTAATTTCCGAATAAAACGGAAGCGGACATTAGAGAAAAAGAAAGGGAAAAAGAAAAGAAAGCGCACGTGGAACAGAGAAAAAGAGACACTCTCATCCGGGAATTTCCGTCTAGTCCTGATCCCAATATAGTACTAATTATGGTTATCTATAATTTTGATTAAGACTAACTGTATTGATAATTAATAGAACTTAGAGTAGGTTCATTGGAGTTTGAGAAATTGGAGGAGTGCCTCCTAGATTCCGTAGATGGCATGTTTTATAGGGTCTCGGCTCGAAAGCGGAAAGATCACAAGCCAAGGGAAGTTGGTTAGGTCTTTGTGAGGGAGGAGAAAATTGAGCCTAATCTCACAAGAGCAGAGCTTAGAGCCTTGGCAACGGCCGCACACAGGCCTTGTGAAACTGCACAAAAACCAAGGGAAAATGAATTTTTTTGTAGACTCAGCATTTTCGCAGACTCGAATGACGTTCGACTCGACCCGATTTATGAATTTTAGATTAATTTTGGATAATATGATCCATTTTAAAAGATTATTACTTAGCAACAATTGCAAATATTTGCTATTTTTAAATATACTTTCGTTAAGAATTTCGCAATGATACTAAGACTTAGGTAATTCATAAAAAAGGTATTAGGTCATCTCATAAATCTTTTCCCACTTTTGAACTTCGAAACGTTCGGAAAAATGATTTGCGTTATATACAAAGAATTTTCAACCCTCGTTTGACGATTTGTAATTCATATACTAATATGGGACACAATTTGTCTGATAATGATTTTTAATAAGCAATAAAAATCGAACAAAAAATCCTTATAAGGTAGGAAAAGACTTATCGGATAGCCCAATAGTACAGCAAGGACTAATGAAGTACTTTAACCAGCTTCTATATTTTTATACACACTACTACTAATTTAATTAGCTTGTATCGTATTAATTTGACTATTGAGCCTACACTATCTTTTTCGTGCTACGGTGTATTGTTTTATTAATTTTCTAGGACTTACATATGCCCGATTGTAGACAGAGAAGAATGGGCCTCCATAGGTCGATGCAACCCGTTTCCATGGTATTCATCCTCGTCCCGTTTCAGCGACATTCTGGAAATCGTTTAATTCAACGTGCGAAATTACAACAATCAGAGTTATTCAATAGAGTCAGCCACTCTCACTACGGCGATTCAAATTCGAAAGTAATAAAAACATGAGTTTATTGGACTTTTGACATATTCAAATTGAGCAAATATGTTTTTCATAGGGTGAAAAATATTTTGAAAGGCACTATTAATGTGTATGACTAGAACCATTCTTTACGGAAGAAATTTCAAATCTAGGATTATGCTAAATATATTAGAAGAATACATATTCACCGATTAAGAAGTGTGAATATTATGAAAGACGATTATTTAAATTTGTAAATATAATATACTTTGTAGATATAATAGAAATATCTTATAATTCTCATATAAATCTGGACTTCCTGAAAAGTTTTCTGAAAATCGTGCTCTAATGCTAAATTGAAAGAGAAAATACGGCAAATTGCTATTGGAGCGCGTTTTACAAGAAGTTCATACTTATTTGAACAGGAAAAATGACAACCTGGAAAAGTAGTTGCAATAGGTGCATACGAAATAGTATAGGGGAAAGAGAACCTGTTCCCCTTAAAATTCTATACTATTTCACACGCAACGAGATGCTACGATGCAGCTATTTTTCCATGTTACAGGAAGAAGAAATTACTGAACCAATTCTGGCAAATCATCCATGTTATCCGAGTACAAATCGTCGCAGACTACGACTTTCTTCGTTTCTCTTCTAGTTTCTTTCTCAGTGCCGTTCTGAGTCAGCTGTTCAGTTTTGGCGGGTTGCGAAATCTGCGTCAAATCGGTCACTTTTCCACTTTCACTTTCGACAGCCGGACTTTTCTCGTTCTTTGAATTACCATTTGCTTGATTTTGCTGCTGCTTTTGCTGTTTCTTTTGTTTCTTCGATTGGTTTTTATCTAAAAACAATACATAATTTGGTTGAAAATTTGAATAATTCGTAGCTTCGTGGCCCATAGTTAAGGGTATATGGCAAGGCAGGAGAAAAAGCCTTCTCCCATTCTATTTCGTAGACTATATACGAAGCTACGCGGCTACGAATTATCCAGGTTGCCGTTCTCTTTAACTAATGATTCCGTACCTGAAGAGCCATTTTCCTGCTTCGGGACTTTTGGAACTTCGAGAACTTCTTCGATCTTCTTCAGAGACTTTTCTTCAATTGCATTGATAAGTTCATTCGAGATTTCGACGACATTTTCCAGAGACGATTGATCCGGAACGGGCTTTTCTTCTTCTGGAACAACCTGTTCTGCAACGTTCTCGGTGTTTTCGGTTCCATTCTTGACGTTTTGTCGTTTCTGCCTCAACTCAGCTAGAGCGTCATTGAGCAAGGCTTGGTTCTTCATCGTCATACAGTGCTCTTTATCCAGGGTGAATTCCTGAATAAAAACAAGTGTTCTAGAACATTCTAGAAAATCTACATACCAGGATTTCCTGGGCTTCAAGCAGATATTTCACGGCTTTTTCTGTTTGTCCGATATTCTGCAGGAAAATGCCGATGTTTCTCAAATGAAAAGCGACTGCTGGGTGGTTGTGAGGGAAGCATTTTCTGACGCATTGCTCAGCTTTCTAAAAATAATCGATTAATTCCGACTATCTGGAATCCATACGCCATTCACGATATGCGAAATAGTGTATGGTTTAGATCAGGAGTTTTGAGTGGTAAACATTCTTTTCCCATACTATTTCGCATGTCTTGAGATCTTAAATGTCATGTGGGTTTCCAGTTTATCCATTAATTCAAATAGCAATTAATGAAAGTAGTACAGTGAGATAGAATACTATCATTACTAAAAGTTAAAGATGCTACTGTTTTAGAAATTCATGAATTATTTCATTCACTTTGGGCGTACTACTTTTATTAATTGTCATTCAGGTCTAACTTCGAATAGTTTAAAAATAATGATATACCTGATGCAGTTTCAATAATGTTTCATTATCCGACGGCTTCACAATTCCAATCAGATTCTGGATGATCTTGCAGAGATACACATTCACATCGGGTAAAGTCTGTCCAGCTCTAGCCAGTAAATCTTCCAGAAATTCGAGTTGAGTTTTTCGGGGCATCTAATTTTTTTTTTATCTCAGTTGAAATTTAAATAATACTTTAGAGAATAGAGGCTAACAAAAGTGTGGATCATCCTTATCTTATGGTCGATTTTCAAATTAGATTTTTAGAGAACATATATTCAGATGAAAACTAATGGCGAGTATTTTTTTTTCAAATAATGACCGAAATAAAAATCATATATTTCGGGACTTGATTTAACTCTACCTGCTCCACTTCCCTATCATCGAAAATTCGATCAATGAAATTCATGGTGGTTAGAGCTTCCATGATATAGTCCTGAGGAATGATGGTATTACATTTGTGACAGAGCACGGTCTTGGCCTCCTTGTTCTTATATGTCGAATCTCCAAATATACAGACAGCAACTTTGTCTTCTTTCTAAATAATCACATAATCGATATATAAAAAAAAAATTAATAAATACCGGGCAGTACGGGCAAATAACTGATGTTAGTAAATTATCCGTTTTATCTGTGCACCGTTCACATTGACAGTCGAAATACCATGTGTCTTTCAATAACTTCTTCCTTTGTTGAAGGGAGCTTAATTTAAAAATAGTCATGAATTTTAGTCAAATGCAAATATACCAAGTCAATTCGATGTAGGCATAGAAAGTCGTCGATCTGTCCGACAAATTAACATTCGGATTAAGCCCTCTCAGGGTAGCGATGAACCCCTTGCAGGTGTAGACCGTATTGGGACGACAGGAATGGTCGTAAGCACACATATCCAAATATAAACCCTTACCGATTTCCTAAATATTCAATAATAAATTAGCTAAATATGTAATTCGAAAAATAGGAAATAAAGAAAAGTAGTTACTATCGTTGCACATGAAACAGTGTGACTGTGAGTGAAAGCCATACTCACATTTTATAATGCTCAGATTAATCGCTAATATTCCAGCTGATATATAAGTCGGATTTTAGTAGTTCGTTGCTGTCTTATGATTATTCTAACAGTTGTTTGTAATAAAATTCTGTTAATAGATATGCCTATTCTAGCAAAATAATTTTGTCACTACCAAACCCTATCCTATTTTGTATGCATCAATATTACTCCACTTTTCCAAAATTATATTTAAAATATATATATATTACTTTCAAATATTCCCTATCACTAATAGCATGTCGGTTAATGTAATCTCTGCAGTGGATCTCGAATACCACATCCCGGGGCAGCATGTGTCTCTCGTCGTAAAATGCAGTCAATCGATCGTATATCGCTTAAATCCCGATTTAAATTCAAATACAGATTTTAATGGCTATTTGGGAACCGCAAGGTCACGAGACACGAGACATAGCGCGAAATAGTATAGACTTAGGGTAAGGTATAGGAGGATGATAGGACTTTTTTCATACTATTTCCCAACGTCTCGAGTGTCTCGTGGTTTTGCAATTTCCAAGTTGCCCATTTTTAACATACATTGAAACTTGTTGATCGCATATTTGTCCTTTCGAATATCCTCCGTATGAGCCCAGATATCCATCAATTTTCTCTCAGAGGTACGATCCTTGTAGAAATTCGGGTCTTTCTTGTCTTTCCCAGTCAGGATATCCTGAAAATTCAATTGAGTTTAAATTCTATCAAATTTTAAAATCTACCTTTTCCCTGACAACAATTCTCCCTAGCAACCTAACTTCGATGTCGGGTAGCTCTTGGCATTTTGGCAGAGCTTTGCATTCGGCCTGAAAATTTCAATTGAATTTTTGATATTATTGATTGGGAGAGAACGCGTCGATATTCAAAAACTACTCTATTCGTCTCTCGTTTCTCTTCTACGCGACTCACTATTTCGCTCCTCCAAATCCGATTTCTAATTGTGAAATGAATATCGACTTTTTTCAATCAATAATACATTTAGGAAAAAGTTTCGTTACTTTATGGTCCTTCCAGCCCAAGGTTTGGCATTGCTTATTGCAGAATACTGCTAAACCGCAGCCGAGGCATCTACTGAAATAGCTCAATTCCAAGATAAATGAAGACTTAAAAGTGTGACTTTCTGATTTCGATCGGCTCGAGACAGTACCAGCAATGATCAATTAGATCCTCGTTATACAGAGCATAGGCGAATGGATAGAAATCGAGCCTCTGCTTGACTCGCTTTTCAGGAGGTGCCATCCAAAATGGCCTACCTCAAATTGCTAAATTTGAAAAAATCAATAAAATCCGTTACTTTTAAAAGCTGTACAAGTGTACCAATCGAATAAATAGAATCGAAGAGATGAGTAAGGAATACTTGAAAAATTGAAACGCAAACATTCGATTCCAGTTCTAGTCGTGACCTATTGAGGTTTAAATGATCATGCATTTAAATTTTAGAGATTTCGAAACAATATAATAATCATTAAGTACGGAAAAAATCGATAAAATGATTAGTGATAATTCCAGTTACACAAAGACTGGATTGCTGTATAGATTCCCCTAAATCCAATCGATAATCAGCTAAGAGAGAGATAGAGAGCTCTCAAAGAGTGCTTGATTTATCCCCCCCTCTGCAAGAAAAGTGTGCGATACTTCTGCAGAAATGACGCAGCTAAATGCAAAGAAAGGGAGCCTCGCAGAAAGAAATAAGGCAAACGAGAGGGCGCAGACTCGCGCAGCTTCTTTTCCTTCTTCTTTAAACGCCTTGACTGACTCCTTTTCATCGTTTCTAAATATATCCAATGTGCTTATTAATTCTCAACACATTCAGGCAGTCGATTCTCGCAATTTCTCCAAGCATTTTCAAAATTATTCGCTTTCTTTTCATGTTCCCAAGAATTCGCTTATCTTTGTAGAGTATCTTTCTCTTCATGCGAAATACCTTCCAAATCCACATTTTATCGTCCTCGCTTGACTAATTCACATATTTCGTCCATAAATCAATTACTACACGTGCGAATTATGGAATTACAGCCTTTCCGGCTCGAAGTTGCTGCTCAAAATTATTCGAATGGACCCTATTCGACATACGGGCAAGAGTCGCGATAATTCAGGTATACGATTCACGGTTTATATAACCTAAAAATGACTATCTAATAGCCATATAGTTAAAGGTTATTGACACTTATATCATTAAAAGATAAAGTGTAAAGTGCACTTTGCATTGTAACACGCAGCAAGTGGTGATAAGAACACCGATACAGATAAACAGTCAATCATTTACACTTTATCTTATGATCAATTCAATCAATTTTATCAATTATTATCGATTTATTATAAGTACGCTGAAATTAAATCATTCAGAATCTACTGTTACATCAGCTTCAGTCGGTATGAGGACGTCTGTCTCGGTGAATTCTGAATCCGAAGGCGATTTCGCTGATGAAAATGTTGGCTTAATCAGCAAAACTCCTAAGAATCGGCGAAATGTAAGTAAACTAAGTGTATTGTTTAAATTTAAAATTATATAAACGTTCATATATTGAATTAAGCCTTAATGCACCTACTTATGCCGAACTAATCCGGGTAAAATTTTCTAGACACTTAGGGATTAGGTACTCCTAATATGTTTGAAATTTATCCGGATTTGGATAGTATAATTAGGTAAACTAGGACCTCTAACCTATAGCCAGAAGTATATATATAATTTTGGCCAATACTGTATTTTTAAGATGGAAAGAACGCCTCTATTACATCGGCCTTTGACGTCTTCAGCTGATCCAGCTACCGTTGAAATTAGGCAGCGACTGGAAAGAGAATCCGAAGATGTACGATTGTCGACTGATGAAGAACCTTTAAATGCTCGTATGTTTTAATTTTGGCCTCTTGTATTCCATACCTACTTTTGTCCTTTTCCCCTAACTCCCTCCCCTACTCTCTCTTCAAAAAGTGGATGTGGAATAAAAAGGGCTTTTTATTTTTATCTAAATATTTTTATTCGAAATTTCCAGATCAATACAGCTCCACCGCTGGAGCGGATTATTATGCAGTCGTTCAAGAAGCGGTTCGAGCCATCCACAATGGCGTATTCCCTCAGAGAATTGCCCAGGGATCCAGTGGGTCGTATTTCGTCAAGAACATGGCTGGGGTAATTCATTTATTAATTTAAATTTATACAAATAAACTATAACTCAACCATTTTAGGAAATAATTGGTGTATTCAAACCTAAGAACGAAGAGCCGTACGGTCATTTGAATCCGAAGTGGCTGAAATGGTTCCACAAAATGTTTCTCCCATGCTGTTTCGGACGATCATGCCTTATCCCAAATCAAGTTAGTTTTCGTTTTTTTTTTTTTTATTTTAATTTAACATTGCTTTTTGAAATTTTTATTTATAATTCACATCGGGTTACATATGAAATACTAAAAAGTGGGGAAATACTGAAAGGTAGCGGGAGAAAGTGCAGCTTTCATATAAATAACATAACATAATGAATGCGGCAGTAAGAGAAAGAAGTGCAAAATGAGATTAATCGACAAAAACGGTGTGAGGCGAAAGGGACTAGCAAATAACAATAATAATAACTGCAAATTGAATATTTCTAAATCGCTAAACGACGATCATCAATGCCTTATCTCAAAACTCTAAAGTACCGTATTTTGTCGAAAACGGAGAGGATCAATTTATTTAAATATCAAGAATTAATCGATACCGGGTACGCGCAATGCTGACTTGGAATTATGAACTTGAATGTTAGAGATGCTAATAACGAAAAATGCCAACGATTTAAGCTATAGTAGAGAGGTTATATTATGGAGCGATAAAGCAGCATTAAAGAGCGTGTGTAATAAAGATTAGAAGCTACAGGTTAGATTGCAAAGAAGTTGAAGCTCGCTCTCTACATATCATGAGGGCTCTTGCGGAGTGGCTCATATCGGGAGCTTTGGAGGGAGGAGTGCTGAGAGGAAGTCATCGGCTCGGTTGGGTCGTTGTAGGGAATCTCCACCACTGAGGGGTCTCGGCGCAGCGAGGAGTCATCCCTGTGGGACGTTGTTCCAGCTCCGCCTCCATAAACCGAATCTCTATCTCTAGCGCCTCCGCTTCCATAAACCGAACCTGTAATTTCTATTGTCATTGAATTATTCTAGTCATGAACTCTATTCCCGTCACCATTAGATTGGCAACTTGGAAACCTCAAGCCCTCAGTCTGTGCGAAATAGTGCGAGGAAAGAAACGTTTCCCCTACCATCCCGCTTACCCTATTTCGCATGGCTTGGGGTTCCCAAATAGCCCATTAGATTAAGCCTATGTTACTCGACTACAAGATTATTCTTCTATTGATAAGTTAGTCTGAATTTCGATGGACTCTCTCGGAGCTTTCCTCCTAGGCATTGGAACTCGAATAACTGGGTCTGGGAACATGTGCGAGTGCACGTTGGAAGGGTGCAGATAGGAAGGGGATTCGCTCTCTGGCGAGGATGAGAAGAACGCTGTACCGGTGTCATCTCCTCCTCCTCCTGGTCTCGAGTAGATCGAATCGCGATCTCTGTAGTCGGTGGTTGTGGGTCTGTGCGTTGGCGTGGAAGTGCCGAGTGGGGGCGTCAGGGGGTTGGAAGCGAACGTTGAGCGGGGGTATCCACCAAATCTAATAAGATTTCATTTTACATTTCTGGTTTAAAATTCTCGATTTTGCACCCTCCGACAGATCTGCTTCCACCACCATGAATGATGTCGATGTTCGTGTCCCCGTACGATCGAATGCCCAGCGCGTTCGACCCTAGTCGCCCAATATCGTTGATCAGAGAGCGGTCGACGTACTCGCTAAAATACTTGCATTATTTTGGAATTATATTTCCGCATACCGTCGTCTTCGCCTTTCGCCGTCAAGTTGCTCCCTCAAAATAGCAATTTGGTCTTCCAACTGCTTGATTCTGTTGCGATGCGTTCTCTCTCTGTTCTCGATGACTTTCTCGATCTGAGCCTTTTCTTGGCGCATCCTCAGCAGCTGGCGTTCCTGCTCTTCTCTTTGTTTATTCGTCAGCTCCAGGATTCTGTTGCCATTCTCCATTTCGAGTTGGGCGATCTAAATTGGCAAAAAGCATTTTTGATACATGTGTGTGTTTCATACTTGTTGCTGAAGTTGCGCGCAATTCTTGTACAACTCCTTGTTCTCGCGTTCCATCGCATTCAACGACTTCTCGATGGCCTCTCTCTGCAGTGCAGTTTCTCTAATGGCCGCATCAGTGCGTCTCTTTTCGGCTTCCAGCTAAATCGGTTTCTTTTTCCCTCAAAAATAAATATCATTTTCCTACGAATTCGATCTTCTTGATCAGGATCTGCTTCTCCTTCTTCCATCCATCCAGAATCTGAGTATTGGCTCTCCGCTCGTTCTCCAGCGCCTGCACTCTTTTGGTCATCTCCTCAAGCTCCTTCTTGACGCTTCTGTTCTCGTTCTTGACGGACTCAAGCTGCGAGCGAAGATCGCTCTCGGTGATGCGTTGCTGATTGATGTTCTAAAATGTTCGCGTATTCCCACAAAACGAATCCCCCACACCTTTTCCATAGTAAGGAGTCTGTCTTCAAGTCGGTTCTTCTCCGAGTGAGCATCCTGGAGTTGTCTCTGGAGCTCAGCCACTCGGTTGTTGACGTCGTGCGTTCTCTGCTTGTAGTCTCTCAGCTCGCTTCTCACACTCAGCAATTCAGACTCCAATTGTTGTTTTCTGGCGTTGGCCGCAGTCAGATCGTTCTGGGCATTGATGAGCTAAAATTAAAAGTCAATGCTTTCCCCCCATCTCGTTTTCCAACCTGATCCTTGAGCAACTGGTACTCATGCCCATTCTTGCTTTGGGAGTCGAGACTCTTCCTCAATTCAGCTTCGATGCTCTCGGCCTTTGTCAGATCTCTTCTCAGTTTGTCCATGTCATCTCTCATATCGGACACCTTGCTCTCACTCAGGTGCAGCGCCCCGTTCAGCTCCTTGACTTTCTCGGTCAGACTCTGTCGTTCGGTGTCGTACGACGCAATCTGCATGTGCATTCTGGCAGTCTCGGTATCGGCTTCGCGCAGCTTATTCTCCAACTGGAATCTGTTTGCATCCCAGGTTTCTTCCTTGTCTCGCAGCGATCTGATGTCGGCATGAGCGTTGTCCAAGTCTGCGCGCAGATTCTTGAGCGTTTCGTTGAGATGTCTGATTTGAGCCTCCTTTCCTCTGGCCTGAAGTTCAGCAGCCACCATCTTCGATTTCATCTGTCTTCGCTCCTCGTCACGCTAAATTCGACAGTCATTTTCGTCAAACCATTACTATAGTCTACAGAAAATACCTCTTTCAGCGCTTCTTCTTTGGCACGAAGAAGTGCCATGGCTGATGCAAGTCGCGAATCCAGAGCTCTTTTCTCTGCAAATTTAAAGTCTTCGTTTTCCTCGAATCTTTATTTTCACAAACCTTCCTCAGCATCTTGTAGGTTTTCTTCAATCGTGTGAATTCTCGTAGTGTGGCTGGTGACTGTGTTCTTTTCTGCGTTGGTCCTCTTCAGCAGTCTATTCAGTTGCTCTTTCAACTCGTTTCTTTCCATCTCCAGGTTCTCGATCTTGCGCAACAGAGTTTGGAGGGTTCCTTCCAGCTGGGATACATCGATATGGTCGTTGACGTTTACGATGGTCGTTCCATCTGAAGTAACGCGACCGCCCGCTAAAATTTTTCAATTTTTATTCTTCTAAAACTGTCTCTACAAACCTCGTCCCGCTCCACCACCGCTACTGTAATCTGGTGCTGGTGGGAACGGCATGGATCTCGGGAATCGCGCATCATCACCAGTATCGTCTGCTGCTCCGGGGATGTAGATCTCGTCAGAAGCCGGACCACCAGCGCCGCCACCAATCGTGGTCTTCGCTCCACTGACCGTGTCGAGAGGACCGCCCAAGGCATCTGTCGGGCCAGTGTGGTCACCTCGGAAGCGACCAATTCCAATCAGACGATTGGCGGAGGCCTGCGAGTCAAATTTATATTTTTTTCCTCCATATTTGCAAAATTACCTGGAATCTGCGCAAAGCATCCGCAAGCGAATCTCTTTCTGCGTCAGCCTTGATGTATTCCTGTTGCAGGGTGATGAGTCTTTGTTCAGTGTTGTCCAGACGAGATGCCAAGTCATTGAGTTCATATTTTCTGCTCTCTGAAATTTCAAATTTCATTCGGATACGAGAACTTTGTACTCTACCCAGTTCCTGAAGTGCATTGAGTCTTCCGTCTTCTGAGACCCTGTGGGCGTTGGCCAAGTCATCGAGTGTGGTCTGGTACTCGTCGGACTTTCTCTGCATCTGATCGATGCCGAACTTCAGCTCTTGTTGCAATTTGGCTAGCTCGTTTCTGAGTGCGTTTCGCTCAGTTTCAGTCGTGCTCAGCCTGTCGTTGGTATCGGCGAGCTCTTGTCGCAGCTTCTGCAGCTTGCCGTCGAACGTCTGCGAGAGTTGTGACAGATGATCGGCCTGCTTGGTCTTGTCTCTGTAGGCGTTTTGAAGTCGCTCCTTTTCCGTTTTGATGTGATTGTAGGAGTTACGCAATTCCTTCAGCGTGTCTTCGGCAGCCTTCAACTTGTTCCTCAATCTGGCCAGTTCGGCTTCCAGGTTAGCGTTGGTGTTCTTGAGGACGTCATTTTCTCTGAGGGCTGCATCCAATTCACTTCTCCAGCGGTTTGAGTCGATCTGGAGTTGGGCGTATTGGTCCTCGACGCCTTTCAGTCTAAAATTTTAAAAGCGTCTTTTTCCCATAATTTCCATTTACCTATTTTGCGTGCTCTCCAATTCGGTGTCCTTCTGCATCAGATTGGTCTTGGCATCAGACAACTCTTCTTCAAGACGGCGAACTTGTGAAGTCACTATAAAATGATTTCATCTTTCGAATAAGCTAAACAATGGCTCTTACATTCTCTGATCTTGATGGTCTGATCATTGACGGTCTTGTTCAAGTGCTCGATTCTGTCATTGGCAGCTTGGAGTTGCGCTTTGAGACCATTGTTGGCAGTTTCCAGGGCCTTCAACTCAGACCTAGAAGTGTAGGAGTCGGTCTTCCATTTTTGAATTTCCTAAAACAATAGTTTTTGCATTTCAAAGTTGTGTTTTTCAAATGTTGAAATTACCTTATCAGAATTGATCCGCAGATCTTCAAGGTCGTCTCTGAGCTTCTGATTCTGCTGGTAGAGGGTGTTGAGCTTCTCATCGTAGTCCCTTCGTTCTCTTTCCAATTCGCCTTCCCTGTTCAATGCATCTGCCAGCTGCTTCTCCAGACTCTGCACCTTGTTCCTGAGCTCGTCTTCAGCTGCCTTGATGCTCTCGATGGCCTTGCTGTACTGCTCTCTTTCGTCGTCCAAGTCACTCATGTGCTTGTCGTGCAAGGCTGCGATGTCAGTCTTCAGTCTGTCGATCTCGCCCTCATGCTTCCTCTTCAGTTCAGCAACATCACTAGACTCCTTTGTGTTGTTTCGGTTGACTTCATCCAGCTGATCCTCAAGCTCCTTGATCCTCTTTTCCAGGTCCTCTTTCTGGCTCTCAATCTTCTCGAATTCTCGCTTCCACTTGTCATTGATGTCTCGGACTCGCATGTTGACCAGCTCATCGTCATGATAGAGGTCTGACGATGGCTCCACAATTCGACCGTCTCTGTCGCGGATGATCGTCGTGCTCGTGCCGCCTGGACCTCCTGTTCCTGGTCTATCGCCGCCTTTGTCGTCGGAAGAAGGAATGTAGATTTCGTCGCCGGTGCCGTCACCACCTGTGCCCGCGCCACTCGGTCCGACATTGACTTCGTCTTTGATGGTGGAAATCGTAGATCGGGATTTGATCGAACCGCCTGGGCCTCCCGTCGTGCTGCTATCGATCGAGCTTGTATCGCGGCTGCCCCTCGTCGCTGGTCCTCTGCGTGCAGCTTCGCGCAAATTCTTGACTTCATCCTCCAATCTCTTGATTCGCTCGTTGAGCTCCTTGATGATCTTATTGGCCTCTTCCAGTTCCTTATTCAGGAGATGCGCTCTGTTCATTTGCTGTGCGTGGGCCTCACGCGCTCTTGCTTCCTTGCCTTCCAGCTCCTTGATTTCGTTCTTCAATTTCTCGATGTCTGCATTCAGCTTTCTGATGGTCTCTTGATGGTTCTTCGAATCGTCCTCAGCCTTGTGCTTCTGGTTGAGAACTTCCTGCTTTTCTTTCTGAAGACGTTGATTCAATTCGTTGAGCTTGTCGATTTCGTTGTTTCTTGAGCGCAGGTCGTTTTCGAGCTGAGTGATCTTGCCTTGGAGGTTCTTGATGGTGGTATCGAACTCATCATTATGACGACGCAGCAGGATGACCTAAATTATAACTTTACCTTTTTTCTAATTTCTCAAGTAAATACTTGTCTTTCATAATCAGTGATGGTGTCCTTCAATTTTTGCAACTCATCATTGTTTCTTCCTTGATTCTTCTCTAGATCTTCTCGGGTCTTTCTTTCAGTTTCGTACTTGTGGCGGATATCAAACAGTTGTCTGGAGACATCATCTTTCTGCTTCCTAAATTGGATTTATTCGTAAAATATTTCAATTTTTCGTTCTTACTGGAAGTCATCTCTCTGCAGTTTGATCTCCTTCAGTTGCTGCTCAGCGAGATGCTGTGCTTTGAGTGCATTGTCCAAATCATTCGTCAATTTGTCGTGATTCTGTGTCAAAACGTCATTCTTGGATCGTAGCTCATCCACGTCCTTCAGCAGGCTCTTTCTGATGTCCTCGACGTGTTTCAACTGAGCATCCTAAAATTCAAAAATTTGATTTTATATAAGAATTTAAATTGTATTTCATACTCTCTCTTCCAACTTCCTGAGAACACTGTTGTACTCATTTTCGAGATCTCTGTACTTGTCCTTGAGCGGGCTCATTTCGGACTTGTATCTGTTGTTCTCCCGCAGCAGATTCTCGACTCTCCTGTTCAGCTCATCGATTCTGTTCTTGTAGTCCTCTTCCAGACTTCTCGCGTGCTCATCAAGCTTCTCGTCAATGGAACGCGTGCCCTCTGTAGCTACTTTGTTGAAGGATCTAAATTTGAGCTTTTCAACAAAAAAACCATTATTTGACTCACGCTTGCAGTCTGGCAAGTTCGTCTTCGAGGAACTTCCTAGCCTTCTCCGATGCAATCAACTCAGCCTCAGCAGCTCTCAGCTTGTCCTCCATTCTTCTATTGTTCCTCTCCAAATCGTCGATCTCCTTCTGCTGGTTGGTGATTTCTCTCTTCGCGTCCGTCAGCTGCTTATCCAGCCTTCTGCGAGCCTCGTCAGCGTTCTCGAACTTGTTCATGAACTCTTTCACCTGCAAATTTCAACTTTCATTTCTTGGTTTCGGAAATTTGTTCCACTTGATTCTCTGCCATCTTCAGTTTTCTGTCCAGTTGATCGATTTCGTTGTCCTTGTTTCTGATGGCACTTCGGACCGCTCGGATCGCCTCGGCTGGCGGCAGAGGAGTCTTGCCGGGTGACAGCGAGCGCGTTCTCTTGGTTCCATCTGGGTTTCTCTCAGCGTCCTGAGCCAAATCGTGCACCTTTCTCATAGCATTCTGGTGCTCCAGCAGCTTGTCTCTGGTGCGTCTCAACTCGGCCTCAAGTTCAGCAATCTTCCTCTGGCTCTCGTCGCCTTTTGACTCCAACTGGATGTTGTGCTCGATCGATTCTTCGTATTTCTTGATGAGCTCTTTGTGGAGTTCAGCATCGCCTAAGAATTCGATTTTTTGCATAGAATTTTATTGTTCCTCCTAACCTTCAGAACTTCCGCCGCTCTTCATCCTCCTCAACTCATCCAGCAGATCTTGATTGTTTCCTGCCGCTCCTCCAGCACCTCTCTTGATTCTGTCGATGATCTCAGTGATGTAGGTGTGGTGTGCCCCGCTTCCATCGCCGCCACCGTCAATCAGTAAAGGCAATAGGCTAGAAGCTGCTCCACCCTACAAAGCTCGGTATTCATTGAGCTTCGCCAATTGTCTTACTGCATAAGCGCCACCACCTCCGATGGTATGAGTGACGTTTGTGATGTTGCGAACAACTCTGTTGAAGTCGGACTTCTGCTGATCGAGATCGTGTTCAGTCTGGTCCTTGAGATCGCTGAATTGTTTGCGGACTTTCTGCAGCTCGGTCCAGAGATCCATCATTTTCCTTTGCTCATCGCTCAGGTATTGCGAAAGGTCCTAAGTTTGGAAAGTTAAGACGTAAACATGTTTTCATCTCGTACTCGATCTCTGTTAATGTAGCGTCTTTCTTTGTCCTTCATGTCGCGATCATAGATTTCAAATTCTCTCCGTAGGCGCAGATTCTCATCCTGGAGGCGTTCGTTGTTAGCGCGCTCACTTTCGAACTGCATGCGATATTCCTCGGCTCTAAAATGATTGGTTTTTGTTGCATAACTTCGTTTGCTTGCAAACCTTCGCCTTTCATCATCCAATCTAGCCATCATCTCATAGTTGGCATTTGGGTCTCCAGCACCAGCCATAACTCGAATGTTGGTGTTCCCGCCTGCAGCCCCGCCCCACGCGGGACTCCATAAGTCCGCATCTCTGGTGGTATCGCGACTGCAATCAAGTGCATATTCATCAATCCCCCCTCTCTCTCTCTTTTTCATATGGCCTTCTTACATATAAGTATTCGAAGTGTCACTGGTGAAGATGTTAGCGAAAGTAGAGGGATCATCCAAGTAGCGTTTGCGGGCGCCAACCATCTTGCCTTCTAAATCAGCAATGTGTCGTCGGTACTCTTGCACCTAAACTTCATCTTTTGAACCCTTCCATGTTCATTCCGCTCAGACCTTTTTCTGTAGAGCTTCCATCATTTCACTGTACTCTTTCTGCTGCTCCACATTGTTATCGATTCGGGCCTTGAACTTGCTGAGATCATCCTGAGTGCGTCCAAGTCGAGCTGCAGCCGTACCACCGCGGGTGTCGTACTCCAGAAGCAGGTCGTCGTCGAACGAGGACGTGTTATGATAGTTGTTCTCGCCGGATGTGTCCCTGCAAAGCCAATCGCATTTTGACAGATGCGTCTTTGGGGAGAATTCGTGGCAGCCCCATTTGTATTAACCAAAAAACGACTTGAAGAGCATTATGTGACACGAAGCAGAAAGTGGAAGAGTAAAAAGGGTTCAAATGTTCAAACTCGATAGAGAGTGGGAGAAAAGAAGAGCATAATGACTTTTATCGATTCTTCCATTCGAACTCACCAATAGTAGTCAGCGTAGCCTGAAGCAGGACTGTCGGGGGTGACTTCCTTTGCAGGGTCGTTGTGAGGAATGTGAATATCTCCACCGCCTGCAGAACTCCGAGTTTCATCGGGGTCCTCCATTTTGGGGGAGCGCTCTAAAACATGAAGATACTTGAGATTACGATAAGCGAATTATCCAGACACACGGCAATTAACACGGTAAACCGAGATTAGACATGAATTGCAAAAGATCTGAACATATAGAAAGAGTTTATCTAGATAGAGATTCTAAGAAAGTCCTATACTGCGAACTTAGGAGAGTGGCTGGGTGGCTATGTTAACTCATCTCATTCTCGTGCAAGTGGTGAGTAGTGACTAATATCATGCAAGGTCTATTGTTAGATTAGGCAAGTGTACTACCTTTTCGACTGTGTCGCTTTTTCTTTTTGTTCTTAGAGAGTAGCGAATCGGTCTCTTCCTTGGTTAGAGGGCGTACGGCGACTCGAGCGGAAATATGCGTCCACTTGCCAGGGACGATGGGCTCGACTTTGACAGAGGGCGATGAAGCTCGACTGTGGTCTGAGCTGGAAGTGGCCGAGCGGGACGAAAGTTGCGCCAATCGGCTGTGGACGAGTCGGCCTTGAGGGGAGAGGGTGCGATTCTCGAGGGCTGCTGGCGCAGAGGATGCAGGTGAGACGCAGGACGGCGGACCTGGCTGTTGGGATGCCTGATGAAGATTGTCGTTGGACGCGTCCCGCGAGAGCTCTTCGGCTGACGAGGGTGGCTCGGAGACGACGAGGTAGCGACGATCCGCGGTTTGGCTATTGATTCCCAAGCAGGGAAACATCCACCGGGCAGCGGCACATCAGCAGCATACTAAATCGAATGACAGACGATACATTTGAGAAGAAAGGAATTGGAATGAAAGGATAGGCAGAGAAGAGAAAGGGGGAAATGCTTGAGGCTTAAGGCATTAGGACACTGGCACTACTGCTACTTAAAGGAAGCGGGAATGAGAAATGAGATGAGATGAGCGGTCCTGAAATCAATAGAACAAGACGAATTTTGGACCGGAAAAACGATGAGTGCTACTGCGAGCAATTTGTGTATGCGAGTTTCGACAATCAAAGTAGGGGGTGGACCCTGTTTGAAAGGGGAAAGAGAGACTCATTGAAAAAAGAGAGGTTGGCAGAGTGAAAAACTAGTCAGGTAGAGTGAGGGGAGGGAGTTGAATACAACGGCAGGCTCATGGTAGAAATGCAGAAATACGCTGCAGCAGCAGCAGTAAACAGGGAAGGCCTTGCTTGTCTCCATTTTCTATTTTCCTCTTTTTGCCTCACCCTACTCTTTCTGCCTTGCGGTTGTGACCTTGTTCACATAATAACACGCTTCTTATTGCGGCAGCGGTAGGCAAAAAGTTTATATGGGAAAACTTAGCCAAAACACTTTCATCCCTAAAGATTAGCCAGAGGAAGTCGCTGTGCATGCACATCCGCTCTCAGCGAGACCAAACGCTATCAAATTTCAGCGGATAAATATGGAATGGGGAGCTATAAAAAGTCCTGTGAAGCTATGAATAAATACGCGCATATTATACGAGTGATATTTACCGAGATTCTCCTACTTGGATGCGAATAACTTAGGCGTTTCTAGGGGCAACACAACAGAATGCGAAATATGCAGTAAGAATAGAGGCAAAGGCATGAAGCTGCCTGGGGGTGAGGCCTAGGCTTAGTAAGGGAAAGAAGCTAAAGGCAGGCTAGAGAAACGGGTCGATTGCCTAAAGTGGCAACAGCAATGCGAAAATAGGAAAAGAATGAGAAGATAGAGTAAAGGGGAGAGAGATAGAGAGAGAGAGAGAGCATCGCCGGGCCGCTAGGCCAATGCGCGCAATACGGCACTCCGAACCGCATGAATTAATAATAGATAGCGCACGGCCAAGAATGAAATACCTCAAAGTGAAGTGACAGCCGAAACGACCTCGAATCTGGCACGGGGAGATCAATGCATTTTTTGCCAGAAGAAAACAAAGCCATTGGAAATTTAAGTATCTGTCAAGCGGACTTACAATAATCCACAAGTTGTGTGTGTGTGTGTAGGTAATGACTGCTATAAACGAAGCAGCACG
Source organism: Diploscapter pachys (assembly GCA_002287525.1). Classification (NCBI taxonomy): domain Eukaryota; kingdom Metazoa; phylum Nematoda; class Chromadorea; order Rhabditida; family Rhabditidae; genus Diploscapter; species Diploscapter pachys. The sequence goes on along the minus strand of LIAE01006329.1, from coordinate 30,027 downwards.
TCGAAAGATTAGATGAAGAAGTTTGCTAGAGCAACACAAAAATTGAAGAAGGACTAAAGGAAGACAGGGAATGAATCTGCGAGCTGCCGCACGGGAAATTCGATACGGGATGCGGGAAGAGAAGGAAGACGCATCGCAAGATGAAAGAGGGAAAGTTAGGTAGAGGCCGAAAATAATGATGAAGCAAGGATGTCACTCATAACGCGTCAATCATTGCCGAAAGAACTCGAGAACTACACACACACACACACACACACACCTTGGGCAGTGGACATCAGCATTGGATGTATTGGCAAGCGGAAACGAATATTTCAGGGAAGTCCATCCAGTTGTTTTTCAAGATTGCGTGACTTCCAAAATAAGTACTGCTGGAGGAACATTCCAAGAAGAAGCAAATTGGGAACACTTTAAATGTGCAAAACTAAAACTGAACGAAATCTCGAAAATGACCAGTATAGGGATTTGAGGAAAAGCTGAGTATACACACAGAGAGAGAGAGAATTTTAAAGCATGAGAGAGGAGATATTACATTACATACGGAAATTTTGATGTAGCTGCAAGAGTGGCAGCATTAATTTTTGAGAATGTGACCGCAGGAAGGAGTTGCGAGAAAATGGGTATGAGATAGAAAGAGCTAGTATATGGACAAAAATGGCAGCAGCTCTGTTGTGTGGGGAAGAAATGGAGCCATTGAGGGAGAAATGGACAGGAAGAGAAGCGAGAGAGGCAAATTGCATGAGAAGGGAAAGGAGAGGGGTAGAGGAAAAGCAGAGTCATCCCTTGGGCGACTAACTACTGCCGAAGCAGAGAAGGCAGTTCATCGATTCTACTGGCTTAGTGACACACACACACACACACAAAATGAATTCATTCTGGCCGAACGCGAAGACCTCATTAGGGTTTTGAGAAGGAGCGCGGTTGGGATCAAACAAGACCAATGTCCTAATGCCTTAGATCAGAGGGGGAACAGGAAGGGGTTGTGCAAGACTTACCGAGTAGAAAATCCGTTTGTAGTCAAGTTAGCGTCGATCAAAGTTGGGAATGAGCTGAATTTCTGACACCGAATGTCAAATGTCCACTACTCAGAGCGAGCCACGAGATCGGCAGCTGAGATATGGATTTGAGATCCCCGGATTTGGACGGCGTGGATAAATGATGGGTGGGAGAGCGAGCAGTACAAATGGGGAAATGAATTCGGGAGCAAGGAAGGAAGGAATCACTGCAAGGGCAGACCCAGCAGCAGAATCAACTGAATCGTGGCCAATAATGCGCTGCTGCACGCTGCTCCGCAAAAGGAGAGACGATGAGAGGAAAAGTGGGAGAGAGTGGGAAAGAATGGGAGGAAAATACGAGACTTCTCAGTTGGAGTGGGACGAATAACTAGAGAATGCAAGAAGCGCACATGAAAGGAGAGCACATGCAACGCAGTCAACAACAACGACATTCCATTTCAATTCAGGCAGACACCTTATTATTCCAATTGAGAAATGGGGCAAAAATAGCTTTCGTGATAATAGGATACAGATGGAATATCGTTCATCTTTTCACCCAGGATATGTAGTATTTCATTCGATTCTCCTCATCTACTAGTTTCTCTTCATTCTGTTTCCACTTCATACCCATCTTTTCATTTTCTGCCTCCCCTTCGATAATAGCTAGAGGCCATGACAGCCTCGACATAATTACGCACCCTTGCATATTATTCCCTCCCATTCCATTGAACTTCATAGAAATTATTTCGCAGAAAAGCCAACTGAAATTGCTCATTTCCCTTTTTAATTTCGTATCATCGAGCAAACAAAAACTTTTCTTCATCTTCTTTATTTCGTCTTAGGCGTTTTCTCGTATAGATACTTGAAAACCGAATGAGGAAAGCGCAGGGAGCAGGAGAGACCACCAAAAAAGACTTCTTGGAATGAAGGGGGAGGGGGCTTCCTGGAAATGGGCGAGCTGTATGCGCTGGCTAGAAGGGAAGGCCTGTTTACGGGCCTGCAGGCAGGCACATCGATTCCAATGCCTTCTGAAGAGGATACTAAAACGAGATGAAATGAAATGAAATGGGAAAATGAACACGGCGAGCGAAAATAGAATTATTTCGTAGAAACGAAAGATTACTGAGGAAACCGCGAGCTGAGCAGACTAGATTTAAGACGAGAAAGACCGATTTGCAGGGCTACCTTAGTGAGGCTGGAGCGTCCCTGGTTGATAGGAAGCTCGGCCTGAACATCGTGCCACCGACAGACGTCATTGAGTTGGCCGCTCCTACCTTCTACTATGACAGAATCGACAGGGCAAAGGCGCGCACCAAGGAAAGGATTCAGTCACGATACCCCAATTTGGGCAGACGGTTTCATAGGATCGGGCTTCCGCCAAAGGTAAATAGAACATTCTACACTGTATGACAATAGGATGAATTTTAGAAGGGGAGTTTTCAACTGTTTGTGAAAGGCTATCAAGATGCGGCGCACTGGCTGCGGATCTGGCAACAATACCCCGAACAGGCTCCGCCACCAGTAACGATGCGGCAATTCCAATTGGAATTCGAGCGAATGGTCGTTCTCGACTATATAATTCGAAATACCGGTAGGTGGAATGATAACGAAAAACCACACACACATAGCACAACAAAGAAAGAAGGTTTCAATCAATAATTGCAGATCGCGGAAATGATAACTGGCTAATTAAGTACGAACAAGCCGATGTCGCCGACGATTCACAATTGTTCAGTCAAGCGAACAGACGCAAGGACGTTGGGGGACAAGAGGACAGGCAATTCGATGGGCAAAATGGAGGAGGAAAGGAGATGGTGAGAAACACAACGCTAAGCTGACAGTGACAAATTGACATTGTCAAACGCAAACATAGTCGATAAATTATGATAAGCCATAGCTGGCTTTCTAGAACGTTCGTTCAGTTCTTTATCGACGTTGGATGAACTATCCAAAAGTATATTTCACTTTTAAATTTAGAAGTCGTCACCTGCAGAGGCAAAGCTGATCGACATCGCTGAAGAAGGAGAGCCGAGTGAGTCGACGAACGAAGGTACGTCGGAATCCACAGTCCTAGTCGAATAAGTCACCGTCTCGTGCTTCGTCTCGGTCCGCAAATTGGTCGTCGCGTGGGAATACTGTCGATGATTGTTTTCCATACCAGTCTCTAAAGCAGAACGCGGAGGGTTTTATCCTCAAATGATAAAAATGTAGAAAATTTACACAGGGTCATAAAATAGACACGTTCACACAGTGCGGTATGTTTTTGCGCAAGTGCTGCGAACATTTGTGTAGCGCTCGGAAAACAAAAACTGGATTCGATCGGAAAGAGACTTGTGACAAGGCGTAGCGCGGTAAATGGTCATTATAAATGAGAATGTGAGGCGAAAGACCTTGGAACGCTGAAAGATAAAAACAGAAATGCAAATGATTCGATCGATCCTCGATGTACGCCTAATTTGCTGGAGGGGACGTGTGGCGCGAGGCTCGTAGTGATTTGTCAAAATGTCGACGTATTGCAGATGCTGCGTTGGCAGTCGGAGCATCGAGGGAACGTACGGCGAGTCCTTCGGATCTCTCAGCGCCCGCTGAGGTCGAGTGGGCCGATGTGACGATCCCCATTGTGGACATTGCTGCGATCGACAATGGACTCGCTTTTCCGTTCAAGCACCCAGAAGAATGGCGATCGTACCCATTCGGCTGGGCACTACTTCCGCAAGCACACCAACCGTTCACTGATGAGACCATCGAGAAGATCCTGCCTTTATTGGACAATGCCGAGTTCGTCAGATCGCTAGGAGAAGATCTTAGACAGATCTTCAAGGTATCGAATCAACCAATGTTGCCTATAAATGACCTGTTTTCAGAAAGACAAAGGTTTCGATAAGAAGTTGTTTGAGAAGCAGCTTTCTGTGATGCGTGGACAGATCTTCAACCTGCGAGAAGCTCTGAGAACGAAAAAGAGTCCGTACCAGCTCGTCATGGTTAGAAAGCACATTTTTTAAGATAGTTTTTTCTTAATTTGAAATTTACAGATGCCAGCACAGTACATGGTTGAGGTGAAACAGAAGAAGAGAACGAACAAAAGGAAGCAAAAGAGGGAGCAGCAAGCGGTCGAGTCCAATCACGACGAATCTGACACTGCAGTTTCGTCGCTGACGACTGGTGCCTCGTCGATCGCCCAGCCGCAATCCAGCACTGGCTCGGCAGCCACAACAAGAGACCCTTGGCAGGGCGCCTATCAGCAGAAGGTTCAAACCAGACAGGCTTTCTTCAGATGGTGGTGATCAAAATCAGGGCTGGCCGACGACTAAAGTAAAAAAAAGAAAAAACAAACAAACAAAGTCAAAGACAAAGTTTCAGTTTTCCCGGACCCCAGAGTCAAAGTTAAAGGCAAAGTCTCCAAAAACGCTCAATGACAAAGACAAAACTCTGTCCAGTCCTGATCAAAATCGTATATTTACTCATTTATTCATCTCCAGTGAACCTAAGCTTTTAATATTTCACCTTTTTCAGTTTTAATAGAACATATTCGGCTATTAAACTTGTGATTCTATGAAATTTTGTTCATAATGATGATTCCCCCACTTTTTACAAATTTCTTTGAGATTGTTGTTCAGCGTTTCATATCTCGCATTCTATCACTCTATCAACTCGGACTCTTCCTGTGATGACTCTCTGTTCTACTTGACAAAATTCGCTTTCATATGCTGTCCCAAATCAACCGTTAACTGAAATTTCTACTGGAAAATAAAGTATTTATCAATTTTTTCGTGTAGTACATGTTAGTCTCAGGTATCATGCCAATATTCGTATTTTTCTGCCCAAGAATTTTCGCTTTCCGATTGCAATTAGCTAGTTCTCGAAAATTCCCGCCAGTCGCTTCGTACACGTGTCCAAAGTCTGAGATTCTCTTGCCCTTCCCTCTATATTTCTTCTCTTTTCTTCTCATTACACTCTCTGCGTTCCTCTTCGCCAGTTCTCTTACTTCAATGACCCCTATTTCAGGCCCTGTGTCCACTTCTGTCTGTCTATCTATCTCTATCTGATTGGAAATTCGATCTGGAATATCCTTCTTTAGGTCGAAATATTCCCCTTCCCATCAAAGTCTCCATGCTTTCCTTGAAGTTCTAAATATGAACCTCTTATCAAAGCGCTCATATTTGGCATTTGAAAGCGTCTATTTTGTGTGGTTCACTCGTAATCTCGGTGCAAAACTGTCAAGAAGAGGAGAGTTGAAGGGGGAAGGGGAATGGGGGAAGAAAGTAAATGACAGCCGCTTTGCAGTCACACCGATGAAATCGACTTCCAACTCAGCGCAGCGCAGCGCAATCAAAAGACTGCCTAATTTTGCCCTAAGTGGTCTTTGTCATCATTCGTCTTGTTGGCATGCCTCAAAATTCGCAAGTCGAAGTTCGGAGTCAGATTTTTGAAATAAAAATCCCGAATTTGGATCGCCGGGCCTGGCATTTCCACATAGAGCCGCAAGCTTGTTGTGGTGTCCAGGATTGTTTATATATTCACTCGCCTCTCACTCTTCCAGCTGGCCCAGCATGTCTTTCTATCGACTGTTCCCGTTTTCTTTCGCTCTTTTCCTCTCTTCTCTCCCTTCCCCTTTCTTCTTCTTCCTCGGATTTATCGGGTCACTTCTCTTTCTTTCTCTCTGCCTCTGTGTGGCTACTTTACAATAAACCCAATCTCACCTTGAATTTTTTGCTCATTGTTTTTGAAACTCTTGATTTTCAAATAGTCGATAGTCGATAATTCGTCGCCGTCCTTTTCAATTTGCTTTGGTCCTTGTTTGCCAGGGGTCAATTCATTTCTCTCTTCGCGCAGTCAGTCACCCGTCTTTTCCATTTTCTCTGCCTACTCCTCATCCTTCATCATATTTTGCCCACGTTCCACTTATTCCACTTAGTTCCCCCCTTTTCCTTTCTCCTTCTCGACTTTGAGCGAGTCCGCTTCTAAAGGGATCTTGGCCTATCGATCGATTTGCCCGATTTTCTTCGGTTCTTCGAAATGTAATTCACGTTTTAGGTAGTTTAATCGACATGAAATTCCTCGTTCTTTGCCTCGTGGCGACCGTCGCTTACGCCGGGCATCACAGCTTGGATCCATCACAGGACGCAGAACATTTGAAGGTAGAAATGTTTGTTTCAATATCGCATTTTCTGAAAGGAGGACTTTAGGGAAAAGACCACAATGCCAAATACGATCACGAGCAGTTCCTGGGCAAGGATACTGCTGCCGAATTCGACGAGATGACCCCCGAAAAATCGAAGGAGAAACTCGCGTATCACGTTTTCCGACTTCTTAAAGAAAGCTTTTGAGTTTCAGCCTGCTCGTCCCAAAGATGGACGCAAACGGCGATGGATACGTGGAAGAGAACGAGTTGAAGGATCATATCAATTTTATGCAGAAGCGGTAAGAAGACGTCTTAGATTATCAGCCACAGCTGGATGAATTCAGATACGTGAATAACGACGTTGAGAGGACGTGGAAGCACTACAAGGACGATAAGATCGTGGATGGAAAGTTGAAGTGGCCCGACTACAGAGAGATGGTGTATGGGCACTCCACTGGCGAGGGACAGGAGATCTCGCCCGAGTACCAGAAGATGATCACCAGGGACGAGCGACGATGGGGTGTGGCCGATTACGACTCCAATGGTGCTCTCGACCGAACTGAATACGGTTGCTTCATGCACCCCGAGGATTGCGAGCACATGAGGGATATCGTCGTCACTGTAGGATTTTAAACAAACCAATTTTTGCTAGGTTTTTGAAAATCTAGGAAACGATTGAAGACATTGACAAGAACAAGGACGGCATCGTGGATTTGGACGAGTACATCGGCGACATGTACAGGAAGGACGACTACCCCGAGCTGAATGGGAAGGAGCCTGACTGGGTCCAGTCCGAAAGGGATATGTTCAAGGACCACAGAGACAAGAACGGAGATGGAAAATTGGACACGGTAATTACTATCGTTTAATTTAGAGGCATATGGCTATTCTTGCAGCAAGAGATGAAGGATTGGATCGCGCCGGCCGGATTCGACCACGCTGAGGCCGAGGCCAGGCATCTGGTCGGAATCGCCGACGCCAATCACGATGGAAAGCTGTCGAAGGAGGAGATCATCGAGCACTATGACACTTTCGTCGGATCCCAGGCCACTGACTACGGAGAGCAATTGCAGAAGCACGATCCGGCTGAGTTGTAATTTCATAGGTATTTTCTTCACACTTCTTAAAATTGATCTAAGGTGACATTCTTTGTTTCTGGAAAAGACATGTGGTGCTCTTTTTCGCTCTACTTTGGGTTGTATCTGCGCCTTGTTCGGTCGTCTGTCTCATTCATTCTCAGCTAAATCTCTTGAACTTCGTTATCTTTGTTATCCCTTCTCCTCATCACTTATCACTGAATCTTTCCTTTTTCTCCGAACCGCCTTTTTCGTGAGATTCTTCACAAATTCACGTGTGTCTTAACTAAATACTTTTTGCACTGCAAATTCACTGGTCATAAAAACTTAAATCCTAGGTATTTTTTGTTTCAGAGAGCCTCTTTTCATATTGAAATTTAAAACTATTGTTGCAAAAACTTCGTTGTCATAATAATTTATATAAATGAAAAAAGATATAATAAAAATCTAAATTTATCAACTCACACCCGTAAACAATTCAACTATGGCAAAATGTTCGTATTGAGATTTAAAAATAAATTAAATTTAAGCCTGACACTTTTCACTACCTTTGGAACGGTGCGTTCCATTGCCGAGAAACGCTGTCGAAGCGCAACTCTGAATGCCTCTTTAAGTCTAAATTTAACATAAGATATTGAATTTTACCTGCAGTTGAAAATTCTCGTAGGTAACACTATCTGAATTCGAAGCCGAATGACTTAGGATTGATTGACCGGAAACGGATTGAGCGAGTTTTGATTGCCGTTTAGCCGTAGCCAAAATCCGCAACTTTGCACATAAGCAACTTCCACAACAGTATAGCGCAAGTAGAAGCAGTGCACACGACAACCCAATAATCGTTTCGAATCCGAACGTATCGTAGAAAGACCGGATGGGCTTTGTTCTTTCAGTTATGCAAGTCTCATAGATCAACATCTTTTCGTCAGATAGCAACCAACGAAGGCAAATCACATATGCCTAAAATTTTCAACGTTGAACTTAATATGACGAATTAAAATACACCACTTACCCTGTCCGGTATTAGACTTATTAGATTATAGCTGCAATAAAGGTTGAACAATGATAGTTGAACTTCTCTTTTGAAGTCGTCGCCACTATGAGTTAGGACTTGTAATGCTACTCTAAAATATCCAACTTTAAGTTATCTGTGTTAGAATTAAGTGAATACCTATCAACTGCATCAACCTGTAGATTTTTATTCCATGATAGGTACACCGAAGTAACTCCAACGTGGGTTGCATTTAGCGTGATATTCGGTTGATTGACTGTTAACTTGATTTTCCTTCTAACCGAATGCCCATTTCTTTTCGCGATACATTCGTAATCGCCCTCATCGGATGATAAAACTACATCAAATCTGAAAATCAAATCATCATCAGTTTACAATACTTTTTTTTTTAAGAAAATGTATTCACCTAAAATATTCACTCGTAGCTAATCTTCGTTGCCTTATCGGCATGACTGCTCCTGTAGGTTCAAGTAGAGAACTCGTGAAGTAATCCAACTTTCTCTGACTATCGGATATCTAAAAAAACTATTCTTCGTTTTCAATAATTAAAAAATAGACCTCAGGATCCTTGGCCAAAATATCTCTGTCACTTTTCGGTGCAGCCCAGTAAATTTGTTCATCTTCACCAGCGGCACAGTAAATGTTGAATGACTGTCCAATTGTAGCTGAGACTTGAGTTCCGAAAGGCAGGATTAGTTCTGGACGGCAAAATTCATCGGAAGAAAGTGTGCTTGATGACAGGTCGGATAATCTAAAAATAAAAATATATAATTATTAAAAATTAAGGTCTAACTTGACAATAGCGCCTCTCTTCGTGACGCAGGTAGCGTCATCCCAATCGACCACTGTTGTCGTGCTCATGGATTCTAGTTCATCGAGAAGACAGGCACAGTCCAATCTGTTTCCAGATAGATGTATCTAAATTTTCCCATTCTTATAAATCCTAAAAAGATTTGATTACCCTCGAAATTTTGCCGAGCAAATCGGACGAGATTCGTTTTAAACCCGTATTGGATAGATTGAGACTGAACAGAAGGGAAGTGTTTCCGAGAACTCGCGGAGAAACGAAGGAAAGTTGGGAAGAATGGGCGAAAGATACTGTATGTAGACGTGGAGCGAAAGCCAGAGAACCTGCCTCGAGCACCCGTACTGGAGTATTTGACAAGTCCAGAATCTGAAAGCGAAAAAAAGATTAGCGGCACTTTGTTGAAATAAATGAAACGATACAATGTCGCAATAAATAATGGACGGAGTTCATTCTTTCTCTCCATTTTAATAGGTCTAATAGAAAAGAACGACCACGCCCACAAAATTATGAAGTATTGCATGGACTCAACTTATCGTTAAAATGCTGATTGATACCTGTAGATTCTGCAATTGTATAGCGGCCTGACGAAGAATTTCAATCGGATTTCCACTCAGGTTCAAAAATACCAGTTCTTCCATATTCTTAAGAGCGTCCCCGGGAATGTTTTTCAATTTATTACCGCTTAAGTCCAGAGCTTCGAGCTATAAATTTGAAAACTCGATTTGCATTGGTTGAAATTGTTATTTACCGATAACATTTGCAAGCTCGTGTCGCATTCGATGGATTCAATGGCGTTTCGGCTTAGGTTTATCATCCTTAAAGTGGCGGAGGAAGAGAAATCACTTGTCTTAAATTTAAACTTGTATATAAAATTCGACATTAATTAAATTATACCACAATTTTCCTCATAGCATTGTCGCTTAGATCTAATTCCATTAATTGCGGCAAATATCTTAGAATATGCATGCCAAGGCCCTGAAACATATTTATAAATAACTTATAAAATTAAGCATTTTTGATTAACCTCGATCTGATTATTCCTTAGGATGAGCTTTCGCAATCTGAGCAAATGCAATGACTCGCTTCCAAGAGATACGATTTTGTTCCCGGCTAAATCAAGCTCTTCCAAAGCCGGCATTGCAGTCACGATCGATCGGAAAATTTGCTAAAATTATTGATTTAAAAAAATTATATAAACTATTATTTTACCTCCAATCCACTATACCGTACTGCAAATACCCGTAAATTGAAGTACTTATCCCTCTCAATGTTCCATTCTTCATTATTCGATATCGATGAACAATTTTCAAATATTAGACTTCTAAAATATACATTTTGAGTAAAAGAAGTTTAAATGTAGCGCATACTTTAATGAACTTAACGCTGGTAAATGGTCTAGTTGAATAAAACTTGTGGAAGATATTGTTAGGGATTGTAAATCCTTGAACCCATCTGAGGATAGAGCTGATAGGAATTCAGGTGACTCTTCCTTCGACAATTCGTTGCAGGACATAGAAATTGGTCCTAAAAATCTTTGATTTAAAGACATCTTCTCTAATAAAAAAGATAAATATGCTCCATTGCTAAATCTGATGCTGACATTTATCAATGGAACATAGTTTACATTATAGGCATAATAATTTCATTCTTTGCTGGAAACTGACCATCACAAGAGCATCCTCTGGGGCATTTCACTGCTTCGATTTTCCGAATTTGGATGAAAACGCCCACGCAGACAGTCAATGCTGCGAGCCGCATTGCGGCCAAACACAGGAATTTACGACTTTCCTGACTTGTGCAGAGCTAAATGAACTGAATGCGAATGGACTTGAAGTGCTAAGGAATGCAGCGAGGGAGCACAGGCAGATAGCCGGTGAAATCCGAGACGATAACGAAAAATATGAGAGATTTACGAGGGGTTTCGAGAGGATTTGAAAAATCCGTAACACTAAAATAAGGTTTTTAAAAGGGGAAAATATTTGACAGATATAATTCAGACATAGAAATAATTTAGGTACAGACAAAGTTGAGGTAAGAATTTAAGAAGCCCTCAAAAATCCTGCAGAGAAAAAGTTAGAACATGGCACTTAAAATGTCGCTCTATTAAAATTCGCTTGAAAAGGTCAATTCGGAGGCTGGACTTCACATATCGAAACAATGGAAAAGCTAGAATTCTAGAATTGAATGGCTAAGGTTTGGGGTTGGGCTCAACGGTGAATGACTAACTGAATAGACGGGGGGACACGTGAACAAACAATAAGGGAATAGTCGAATGTTATTACTAGACCTAAGGAGAACGATCATCAGAAGCCCTTTGCTGTTTACCCTCAGTATATTTGATTCAAAATGTATCATTCCAACCTGTAATTAGTCGAATTTTGTTGAGTTCTACTTTAATAATATAGATTCGCTTGTGCGACCTACCCCCTATATGGTTTATTTTCGTTTTACGAAAATTCTCCCTAGATCGGCTTATTATCCAGGCTTAAACATTCAAATATAGGATAATTTGAATAATTCGTTACTTCGTGACTTTGTTACCCATGGTTGAAAGTACAGGGCAAGGTTAGGAGAGAGATCTTTTCCCATGATATTTCGTAGGTAGCAAAGTAACGAATTATCCTCAGTTACCAAAATATAGGGCATATCATAGACATAACTTCAGTCCCATCCTCGCAGAGCCACCTCCCCAGGGTCCAATTAGGCCATTTTGGCCGCCTAGCCACTCCTTTCCCAGGTCATCCGTCATCGTTGAGCACCGATGATTTGAACGGAGAACTTGAAAAACACGAACATCCCCCCGGGAATTGTAAAGTTGTGAAACTATGCGCGCATTTTGCCGGATAAAGGATAAAATACTCGAACTCGAATGTGTCTCAGGAGGCATTGTATGGATAGGACATAAATGGGCTTGGAAGGAAAAGCGCATAAATAGCAGATGTTGCTGGCTTTTGCCTGGAAGACAAGTCAATGATACTCGAGGAGAAGCTCGAGTAAGGCTCGAGAGGTCACAAGGACTCCAAAATGATAGACTAAAACACTTAACATGGGGCCTTTTATGCCCAAAAGCGCATTCAAACGACCCAAAATGGTCACAATCTGCATAAATTCGCCCTCGCGCCTCTTCACTTCCTTCCGACTTTGCGGCGGGATTCAAAAGTCTGACAAACCGCCACTCACTCGTAAATTTCGGCGCGATTCAAGTTTGATCAAATCGAGTTAGGGATGGAAGAATTTGCGGCTATTCTTATCAGAAATTGTAAAGCTTGAAAAAATTCTTTTGACAACGAGAATATCGAGTAGCGAGTACTTCTGCTGCCGGCCGAATAACAAATTACTCGTGTAGATTTAGAAATTCACACGCAAAAGTCATAAGCTGCTTTGACAGAAAAGAAGAAAAGGCAAGGACAAGAATTTGTAAGTAACAAGAAGAGGAGCGACTTGTAAAAGAGAGTACCTAATCCACATTGCTTAGAATAACAAATGTATTATTTTCGAACGCGCGAGTTTTAGTCTTAATCAAGTTCCTATACGAGTTATGTGAAGCATAAATTCGACGAGCTGAATTCAGAGTTTTGAATTTGCGAATGAGGAAGGAGAGCTTCCCTTCTTTTCCCATCTTCGGGGCATTAATTCTTGAATTATGGACGAGGGAGAAAGAAATGGGTAAGGAGTTTCGGAATCGGGTTATTTAAACGAGAGGGCACAGCTTTATGGCCGAATAATCTCCCGAAATTATCTCAAAATGCACTTTAAAGCAGAGCATAGCTAAGTACGACAAAATGTTCATATTTTTAAGGAAGCCTCTCGAAAAATATTGGAATTACCTAACAAAGGCAGTATTAAGCCGTTGGAATACCCGCGCTATCGATTTTGCATGCGAAATTAAGAATTAAGCGTCGAAAAAGGTGTGGATATGTTTAAGGATGGCAATTCGGATATTTCCGTTACCTCGCTACTTCATTACCCATAGTTGAGGGTATGGGGCAAGGTTAGGGAGAGACGTCTTCCCCATACTATTTCGTAGGTAGCGACGTAACGAATTTTCCAGGTTGCTTTTAAGAATAAAGGATATTTAAATTGTTGGCAAAGTGCGCGGATCGCGATTAGGAGGAGGTTAAATGTGCGTGTGTAATTGGAGAAATAGGAGGCGGGGCCTATTTCCTAAGCCAAGAGATGTCACTCACACTTCGCTAATCATACTAATGTGCTGCCGGCTCACGCAAAATTGCGACTTCTTAAAAATTCACCACATATGTTAAACTTTATCAAATCATCGCTTAAATTTAAAAATGCACGAAATTTATGGAAGTTCGGAAAAACACCCCCAAATCCAACGAGTAATGGACCCCAACTTTCCCTACCAGCTCTATATCCTAATGGGAAAACTATTGAAATTTGGATCCTTTTACGATTTACCGAAAGTTATAAATAAGCGAAGTTTTCGTCTATATTTTGCACGAGACAATCCAAATATGGCGAAAGGGTATTGCGGTAATAAATTGGGCCATAAAATCGCACGCAGCACGTTCAGAGTATTTGTGTATTTATCACAACGCTGACAAAAGCACACGCAATTCTGGGTCTTATGATTATTATTCATTTTAAAGTCTACGAATTACAGAAATAAGTTAACGATTTAAAAAAAAAAACAAATAAACTATTATATAGATATAATTGATCCGTTTAATGGTAAACTAGAGGAATTTGTACAATATTCTGACAACTCTGGACCCTTTATTATTTGAGCTCGGATTTAAATTTGAAAAAGTACGGATATTTTCTTAATAAAGTTCACCTTGTTTCATAAAGAAATGCGTAAATTTTGCAATATTCTCATATTTAGGACTTATTATTATTATTAAAGCCTGAATTATATGAAAACAAAACTAGGCGAATTTACAAGAACACCACAATTCTTGGTCTTTATTATTTAAGCTCGGGCTTAGATTGCCAGAGAAATGGGCAAATGATGACAATCTTGCGATAAGGCGACATGATTCTGTGCGCGGAACTCCCCAAGGATGTGGGGGTAAACGAGGATAAAGCTGGGAGGAAGGGAAGGAGGAACCCAACAGCCCAACAGATCCCCCCAAGTGAAGAATCGTTCCTAATTGGGAGCGCTTTAGGGAGGGTTCCGTTTTAAGAGAGATTAGAGAAAGCGATAAACGGCCATGACGCAGCAGAAGGGCGAAAGCATGACACCCTAAAACCAATCGACAGAAATCGGATTTAGATTTAAGGCGGGTCCAAGATTGGATAATAAGCAGTCTCTTCCACATGTGTCAGGGCGCATTTTGGGAGGGGGAATATCTAGGCAATTTAGAAACTATAACACAACATGACAAAAAGACATATGCAGCACACAGTATATGTAAATTTGGAAACGAAATCACGTAATTTCCCTTTTTAGTGCTGCTATTTCATTAGGTCGATGTTCTATAATTTACAGGCTGAAGAATATCCCCAGGATTTCGTTAATCCCTTTGTCTCCACTTATGGACATATTCGAAGAAGAGAACGATTTATTCTCGATGGAACAACAACGACAATATAACTGTGAAGCAAGAGAACGTAAAGCGCGACCCATGTTAAAATACAAGTGATAATACAGGGGTATTGAGGAAAAACTCACAGACATGCCTATTCATAAAATGCGCTCCACTGCTAATTAAAATTTAAAAAAAAACCTTTAGCGACAGTGCGCATTTTAAGAAATAGTCAATTTGCAAGATGATTATTAGATAAGTGAAGTCATGAGTACATATATAAGAACAATGTGTAAAACATATATGAAATGGTTTGGAATGTCAGATTTGACTAATTCAGATCAGAAAGAAATATACAGATTAGGTAAACAAAATAGGTCATTGAGAAAGAAACGTTTTGCAGACTTTTGAGCACCTTGAGAACGATCGGAATGATTAACTGAGTTGCTTGCGTTTTTTTTTTGGAATAATAAGATCCATATGAATTTAATCTGAGAATAAGATTTAATCCCTCAAACTGAATTTGACGGTCTGGGGCCTGAAGCACAATAAGCCAACCGCTATTAGAGAGACGATAAGGGTTGTTCCAAATAAGGCCACAAAGGCGCCTGCTGCAGCCGGAGAAATGCAGATATCTCCGGAAGATGTGCCCGTCAAAGCATCTGATCCAAGGTTTTTAGCTGCTTTGGGGTCTAAATTATTCTTTATTTGACAATTCGGAAAACTAGTTGCGCATCGTAGCATCTCGCTTTGCATGCGAAATAGTATAGGATTTGTTAGGGCAAAGACTCTCTTCCCCATACTATTTCGTATGCAACGATTGTGCAACCACTTGTCCAGATTGCCCTTTATATTTTAAAATAACGCACTGATAGGATCATCAATGTCGAATACAGTCATTCTCTGCGAAATCACGTCGACTTCATTCTCGTTTTGTGAAATTGAGCGCTTTCCTCTCGCCGCCGCTGGACATTCATCTGATGACCTCTGAATTAAAACAATTTTTGAAAAAATTAAATCTAATTTTGGAAAAATTCTATTCCTTATTAACTTAAACTTGCTCCGAAAGAAATGCGACCCTCTGCCAACTAAGCTACAAGGCCGCCTCCCACTAGCTGGTTTACCTTGCATTTGCCCCCCTCTTTCAGACTTAGGCGAATTTGGCACTGGAAGAAGAGCGATGGTTGGTCAGCGAATTTGAACACCTGCGACACTTGGCCGCCGGTTAGGTCGGCCGTGTACTCCAGATTATTTAATAGGAACCTGAAGAGGGTGTGTGTAATTCGTGAAATGTGAGCCCTAAATTTTAAGGCAATCATTGAACCTATCAACTGCGCAGCCGTTTTCATCGAGAAGTTGCACTTCTTTGCCACTCTCTTCGCGAACGTTGCAGGAATGGATGGTAGCGCAAAATGGCGATGTCTCTTCTGAAATTTCAATTTAATAAAGAAAATATGAGCATTTCATCAATACAAAATACATAAACGTTTTTTTAAATTAATTTTAGGTTAAATAAATTTTTTTTCAAAAATATTACTTTGACCTTCCTCCGGCTCGCAGGTCCATTGATGGTAGACTGTTTGACCTACAGTAGCGAATTTCACCGGTTCCCCATCCTTGTTCTCAGTCAGAACTTGATATCTGCATTCAGGCAGAGGAACCGAGATGTGGATGTCTTCGTCCTGGGTCGGACTAAAGTCTCGGGATTAAATCACAAATTTGGTTTATTCGCAGACCTAGACAGGGCTCAAGTCAAATCTTTCGTGCGGACCCCCCTTAGGCCAAAATAGTTGGCAAAAGTCTTATGTGAACCCCCTCATGTATTAACTTCATATAGAAAATATCGAATTTGCGGACCCCTTTCCCTAGAACTTTTCGTTCTGGCTGAAAGTCTGCCTGGGTCTGTGCTATTTGACTCTTACTCATGCTGCGCTCCAGCCGTCCTATTCTTCCCAGTCATTAGATCGTCATCACCAACCACGACCAGCACGTTCTTCTCCATGTTCTTGCCAACTCTTAGAATTCAATTTAGGTTAATTTCAATCTTCTATAAATTTGACCCTATTTTAACAAATAATAAAAGTATAATAAGATAAATATCCTATGAAAAATCACTAATGATTTTGCATTTATTAATTTCATGTTGTATTTTCGTCGTAATACTTTTGTCGATCTTTTCCTATTTTCAATTTAAGTTCAACTTTAAAATCAATATTTTGAGTCGTACTTGACATCCAATTGCTGAGTGACAGTCTTGGCGATTTCTGAATAGAAGCACTGCACTTTGTAGGACTTGTCGACCTTCGTTATGAACATCGGATGAAAAGAAATGATAATTGTGGTGGTAATCATAATTCCTCGAGGGTTTGCCTGAATGATCAATCTTTAAAAACTATATATCATGTGTTTAGCTTTTATTGCAACTTGTCAAATATTGGAAATTTCTAAAGAATCGTGTTGTAAACAAGAATTATTTTCTTTTTAATTTAATTCAAAATACAGTGTGAGAATATGATAAAGGTGCTAATTAATCAATTTTATTTTGTGGTAAATATAAATCAAATCGTTCTTGACTTGCACTTCAAATTACTTCAATTGTTCACAAAATTCCGCCTCAAACAAGCAACTTAAGCGTGATGTGTAGATTCTATTTCTGATAAGAATTATTGTTGCAAGGAAAATGATAGAAAAAATCATGTGAGTCAAAAAATCATGGGCTTTGTTTCCATAGATAGATTTTAGGCTGAACTTACAGATCGTTGCCTCAAAACGTCACAATCGCTATAAGGCACGGTTAAATTGACGGAATTATCCAATGTAGCGTCAGCTCTACACTCCGCTGATCTAAATATGAATTAAATTTAAGATTTAAGACTATTTTATAAAAGAAAACATATTACTCACGAATAATGCCCCTTCACATAGGTATGTCCCTCGAAAGCTTTATCAGTTTTGAAGCTAACCGTTAGACTTTCACTACCGCATTCCACTAGAGGGTCCCCTGAAAAAGAAGTTGATTTTCTAATCTGGTGAATAACTCGAAAATCTCGTGAAATTCCTTTGAATAATGCGCCGGTTTCAGTGATTTGTTTGCGTTCATTTTGGCCTTTTTTCCTGTCGCCCTTGACTTCTATCTTTCCGTAGATCGCCAATTTACCTTTTACTAGCGCATTGCATTTAGCTACTTGTGTTTGGAAATTTTTTTTTCGAAGGCGAAGAATTTGAGAATTTGGTGCGTTTCTCGCCTTTTTTAGGAGGTAAAAACATAGCAAAAAGATGTGAGTCTTTTCAATTTTCCCAAATCATCGATGGAATTCACCACAAAAACAAAACATTTTTCGGCAACTTGAAAAAACACCCCCAAATCCAATGAATAACGGGCCCCCATTTTCCCTACAGCCTCTAATACCCTAATGATAAAACTACTGAAATCGGGGTCCTTATTCATTGGGTTTGAAGGAACTTTCCGATTTGCCCATTTTTCGACTCGCCTATCAGTCCATTCGGAATAACGTCGCAATGAACGATGTGGACGATCAATAGGTGGAGAACAAGGTTAATGAGGCTTCGATTGCTCAAGGACACCGGGAATCGATAGGGACTCCTTCGCATGGCTGAAAACATGAAAGTTTGTAAATAGTACCTCCGATTTTCAGAACTATACGTATAAATTGGACATTAATAAAAGCAGTACAACACAAAAATGCGTCGATTTTAATAAAATTATATCATGATCCACTTCATTCGATTTTAATCCATTACTTTTATTGATGGCTCATAAAATAACGAATTTTTGAGACGATTTAAAACAATTT
This sequence comes from Diploscapter pachys, assembly GCA_002287525.1. Classification (NCBI taxonomy): domain Eukaryota; kingdom Metazoa; phylum Nematoda; class Chromadorea; order Rhabditida; family Rhabditidae; genus Diploscapter; species Diploscapter pachys. The sequence goes on along the minus strand of LIAE01006329.1, from coordinate 11,716 downwards.
AACGATTGATTTAAAAATCATAATTGGAACTGCGACATGTCGTGAAAAGTGACAATTTTGCGCATTCTCGCAAAACGTAAGAATTAGAAGAAGAGGAAGAACAGAACAAGCGAAAAAAATAGAAAAGGTAAGTGGTAAAAGTAAGTGAGTAATGAATCGAGAATTAAAGACAAAAAAGGAGCGCTGAAAGAGCGAGCGCAAAGAAAAGATGAAATGCGAAAATGGGTGAAAATTGTGGAAAGCAGCCCAGGTCTTGTCTTGTATATGTGTTTGGAAGAAACAACGGAAAGACGAGAAACTAGTTGAAATGGTGAAAGGTTGAAAACGAAATGAAAATATGAACACGCTCATCAGCGAGGAAGTAGAACATGGCTTGATTTCTCGGGAATGAGTCTGGATATCAGGCTATATATATATATATATACAAGGGATCGTCAGAGGTAGAACTTCTTACGGGTGTTATTCGATACGAAAAAATTTCAGATGATATGATTATTTTACAAGAGCTCAATTCATTTAAAGCGCAGATGTTATTCAGATGCTCGAAAGTTATAGGCACACAGGCTCAGAGATACGTACACGGATATTTGACAAGTACAAGAAATACAAATTCAGGTAAGATGGAAGCATTTTGATCCAAATAAAATCAATATTACGACCAGATTAAATGAAGCGTGTCGCATTGAATTTTTTACTCGAGTAATCCGAAATAAAGGTAAGTGCGGAAATGAGTGTAAGGGGTAAGCTTGCATTGCAACATACACACAGTTGTGGAGTCGAAACCAGACAGCAAGGACGCAAGAAGCAAGGGGTGGGAATTAGGAGGCTCTTCACGGAAAGGAATGAAGGAACGAGGAAAATTGTAATGCAATACGCGTTGCCAATGACTTGTTCTCTCAATCTCAATAATATTGCTGCACTGCACATGCGGACTTGACACATTTCGACACTCGAACATGAGGATATGAGAATACTCAAGAAAAAATCCACGTACGCAGGTATCGGAAGATCACACCTGCGTACCTGTCATTAGGACAGTTACTATATGACGGAGCCTATAGCTAGGGATAAGGTAGGGAGATGAGAGTAGGGACAAAACAGCGTTTGAAAGATACCCTCCGTAATATAGTAGTTGCCAAAAAAGCCATGACAATGATCATTCAATAACAAATATAGGCATTTTCATAACTATCGGCAGGTACACGGATTCCCATAGCTTATACCTGCTCCACTCTAAAGGTAGGAAATAATTCTGCGCCTGTCCTAACAGTGCACAAGTAAAAATCCAGGTGCCTGTGTACCTGTGCAAATTTTTAGTCGTGAAAAAATCCCGTACCTGACCTTACACGTGCGCGCGCAACTATGCTCTCAAGAAAACATAAAAGTAGGAATAGATTTGACCTGACTCGAGTAATTGCCTCGAGGGTGCGTTATGGGAAGTGGAGCAGATATTCCAGCCTGTTCTGCAGATGGAGGTGTGAGAAGACAGTCTGTCTGTCTCTTCCCCTCCTCCCTTAGCCTTCCCGTCTCTTTTAGTGACCTCAGTTTTTTCTACCGATTCCTAATTTCTTTCTTCGAATCTCCTTGACATTGAACCGCCCTCTAGTTCGTCCGCTTTTTTCTGTTTCCGAAGAAGTGCCCCTTGGCTTATTTAGATCCACAATTTTCCAGGACTTGAAAAGGAACTCGGTCAGCGTCTAATGAACGAATTGTAAGGGCAACTCCGCGAAAACACACATTCCTAGAAAGATATAAAAACAAGAATTTGAAACGTACGAAAATCTGATAAAACAATAGTCAACACACAGACTTTCTGACTGATCTTCAGTACGGCAATAAAACATTTAATGGCATGACAAAAACTTCCACACAGGGAGGAAAGAGCGAAGGCAAGGAACAAATTGAACGAAATACATACATACATATACGTTTTCGGAATGAATGGAAGAAAGAAAAATAGGCCTTAGCACATTTGTTCACATATCGAATACACACCATTGCATTGCATACGAAATATGGGCCTTCTGTACCTGTATATTTGAGCAAGACTTCCTCTCCGACAAAAAATGGAGGCCTTGAAATTTTCCTAAACCGGCCCGCCAAACAATCTGTTATTTTGAATTTTGCCGAAGAAACACGCGCGCATGTCAAAGTGGTCATTTTCCAGGTGTAATTATGCACTCTCTCCCCAGAAAGTGCAACCTATGGCAGCGTCATGGACTGTCATTGCATTGAAAAATGGGATTTGAATATATCTCAGACTGTTTCCAAGGTCTATCCTTCAATACGAGCCAAATATATCGATTTATGCAGATATCAATATCCTCTCGAGGATCAAACTAATTAGCATATTCTCAGACGTTTGGGGGAATTCAATTATCAAAACGAAATTAAATTGAATCAAGCAAACCCGACATTGACCTATATTTTAAAGAATTCAAAAGCAGCAAGACTTGGATTTTGAATCATCATAGGATTAATCAACTAAGGCAGTTATGTTGAAACGTACAATGATTCAGATTGGCGATTTAAAAGGGACGGTCAAATATATTGCGCAGGCAGGACAAAAGAAAGAAGGGTATCCACAAGCACAATGGGATGGGGTCAGCGTTGGGCAAATATGGAAGAATGTGGTAATTCCTTATATGGAATATGGATTAATCTATGGCATATACTTCGATTTTATCAAATTTATACCTTTTTAGCTTCAGAATGAAATTTTTAAGTTAACTGAAAATCAACTGATAAAAAATAGCTAGATAAATATTCAACAAAATTATCCAATAATTAAAATGGAATATTTTTACACAGATTGCTATAGTACTACTTTATTGATTTTCATCATGGAACTGAGGATTAAAATTAAAGTTAGAAGAATTTCCTGATCAATATTCGAATGAATTTGAACCGCTTTGGAACAAGTCTCTGAGGAAGCTTAGAAGCCTTGTGCAGCTTTATTTGCATTCCAAAGATCCACTACAACAATAACAATAACACAGACACACATTTTGAACTGCGACCTCGGGGACTATTTATATCCATACAAAATATCGTAAATCTAGAATGCAAATATGCGATTCGAAGTAAAATTGTTTAATTTAAATCGCACGCAATATTTCCCTTTCAATTTGAACGAAGTTTAATGCGAGCCTTAAAATATAAGTCCATGCTCTTCGAATATTTTTAAACTATAATCTTTTTAATTATATAATTTATATGTCACCTCACTCAAAAGCGAGAATAAATAATGCAAAAAATCGGTTCGAGCAAAATATAGCTCAAAATATGACAATTAGCACCAGGTCAGATATATTTGACAACATATGAGATGAATGGATGGTACACGCGTTTTTACAAGTATCTGAATCGTCTACCAGTGCCCGCACCGCATAGCTTCCATCGACATCGTTTACCTCGATCTAAAATTTGATTATTAATCATAAAGTTTCTAATATAGTGTTCAGGAACATCTACTTTTCAATATAGTCCAGGATGAGCATCTACTATAAAATGATATAATTAACGGTCTTCTATTTTTATTATATTTAAATTTGGCAATTAATAAAGGTAATACTTAATACTGCAGAGGTAGTATGACAAAAGCGAATTACTAAATACACAAATTCTGTTAACTTTTATCGTGCTACTTTCACTTTGTCGTTTTCCCTCCCCCTACTGTCTTTTTTATTTGCGCCCCATCTCGTTGCATAGAATTCATCATTTTAGGCCAAATTTCAATGTTTCAGATAAAAGTAGCGACTTTGTCAGACTTTTTCACAAAATTAGTCTTACAATTTACCACCAACAGACGAAAAATGTTATAGATCACGACAGTAGACAATCAGGACAAAACAGGCCTACAAATTGAAAAATGAATGAAAATGGTCTGATAAGTGTGGATACCCCCGCATAAATCAGAGCCAAATCGCTCAGAGAAGGTTTCGAATATTCTAAAAAAAGAAAAGAGATAGAAAAAGAAAAAGAATTTTTCTAAAAATCAACCTAAAATCTAAATCCGACTTATTCTGCTGTAAGCTGCCGAGACCTCTGCGAACGCGTCGACTAGCCTCAAACAGTCGAAATTGAAGGCGACTAATTAGAACGACACGACAGAACACAGAAAACGACACGAAAATGAAGAAATCCGACAAAATTGCGAAAAATGCGAAAAGACCAAATAAGTTCATCCTAAAATCCGATGAGCACGGTTTTTTTTTTGCCTGATTCTCTAGCCCTTTCCTAGCTTCCCATTTTATATCGTCCGCGTGATATACAGCGTAGAGAGGGGAGACAAACAGCATAGTGCTTTTATTAATTGCCTTTACATTCGAATTTGGATTTTCAATCAATATACTTACCTAATTGCTGAAATCGCTCGTCCATATTATTCTGCATCGAATTTTGCACGTTATAGTCCAATATTCGGTCCAATAGATTCAATTGTCGGTCTTGTGAACTTATACTCTGAAATTTAATCATATTATTTAAGCTCGAAAATGCAAATTCAGGCTATTCGGAAAATTCACAACTTCGCAACTTGACGAAATAATATGCAGGGTTAGGAGAGGGTATAAGAATATAGGAAAATGCTTTCCTTCTTTCCCATACTATTTCACAAGTTGCGAATTTTCAAGTTACCCAAATTCATACCTGAACGAATAGGTTCAATATGAAGACTATCAATATAGACAAGTACTTCATAGTTTTGAAATTTTAGAAGTCAAAGATAAAAATAGATTAGTTTGATGGAATTCGAAAATTCGTTCGTCGTCCGACCTAAATCGCCGAAAATCCAAAATCCGAAATCCGAATTTTGAACAAATTTCGGACCGACGCTCGGCGGATGTGAAATAATAATGAAGTCGGGGAAAATGCCGACTCTGCGTTTGTGTAGGAAAACAGAAAATTTGTTCGAGCAGAAGGTCGTCGGCCTGAAGAAGCAAAAGGACGGCTAGGCTGAAAACGAAGCCTATTAAGTTGGGGCAGCAAGATGATGAGTCCATCATCATTTACTCGGGCAGCGCGAAATGACTGTCGATTATGAATTAGGGAGAGGAATTATGCAATTATGACGACATTTATAAGAATATTTGTCAATGGCTTTCGATAATTTAGAAAAATAGGAAATGCAACAATAACTTTAAAAACCAAGGGTTTCCTGTTTATGGACAAAAATTTTCTTCAATATGAATTTTAGGTTAATTATTAAGAAACTTAATTATAAAGTGCTAAAGTCTGCAAAACTATGTGACTTTTTTAAATATCAAAAATTCAATAAAATCTATTTTCGTCTGGAAATAGGACAATGGAAATAGAGTCGGTGTGTGTGTGCGTGTATGAATTCAGAAATATCAGCTGTCAATTTAAGCGAATGAGTAGGTGATTGGTGAGTAAATTTATTAGTAATGTGGAAGAAAAGACTATCATCGGGGACTAGAGAATGCAGAGAAAATCCTCTAACTCCCTTCATTAGACACTATTTCATCGAGGTGAGGATGAAAGTAGAAACCGCCTGCATGCTCCATTATGCTCGAATAACCGCTTTTTGGCGCCTTGATAATATATATGAGCAATTGATGAAATGAGAGGGTGTTGAAATGTGGTCACGGCTGCAGAAATGTAATTAGGTTAGAAGTAAAGTAGGTAATAGGTAAGGAATGAGGAAGGCGTGAGGATAAATGACGCAACAGGCCAATTAGTGCAGGGGCTGCAAACGCCCGCAGATAGTAGATAATCAAATCTCCGGCGGAATGAGCCCCTGCCACGTAAATATTTACATGATTAACACTACCTGGAACTATGAGCAAAGGTCAAAATTACAGAAAACACAACCAAAGAACGAACAACATGCACGAGAAAACCTACAATAAGATTAGAAAATTCGAAAATCTCGCGACCTCTCAACTTTGCGAAATAGTATGTGAGGCTAAGAGAGAATAGGGAAAGGTTTTCTCATTTTTGCATATATTATCTCATAAAGCGGCGAGGTCGCGAAATTTTCGAATTATCGAGAATTCGAAATGCTGAACATTTTTATGGAAACTCTAAATCGGAGGGCATCGCAAATATTATGAGAAAGGATATCGCATGCTAACTTACTTACTCTATATAGACTATAGACTATATCTCGTGTCATGATATCATCATGTGGGTCATAAGTTACCTTAAAATCCGCAGAAAATCAAAATTTCGACTATTTATACCAAAACTTGGACTAAAATGACATCGTCTAAATTTAAATAAAAATGGAGCTGTGAGAAATTAATGGGCCCGGAAAAATTAGAAACCAAAATTTTGAAATTTCGAAACGCTAATTGTAAAATTAATGAAAATGCGTGGGAATGGGGGTACCTCTTAGTAACAATTCGAGTAAATCATCCGTCAATTCGTTAGAAGTCTAGGAGCATTTTATAGGAAAATTTGTATGCAGTGGGCGGATTGGAAACATACTCAAAACTACTATTATTCATTATCCGTTTCTTTCCTTTGTTTTCGCGAACATTAACAAGATCTTCCTAATCGGATTTAGATTAAGAGGATCAGATAATGATATAGTTTATTATTCAAATAATCAAATATTAATTTGAAATTATTTAAAATTAAAAATAACCAGTTAGATTTAATTTACGGAAAAATCTTGCAGAAATAGCCAGACATGTAAAAGTTTCTGCACAAATGACTTATATTGCAAAATGATGATTGCATCAGAATCAGACAAAGAAGTACTACTATTTGGGATTATCGCTTACGACAAAAGAGCGTATTTACGCAATTTAGCATTTACATAAATGCTACCTCATCGCACAATGATCTAAACGTAATCATAAAAGAAGATGAGCAAATCATCATGACACACACTCCATTTGAACAGGTTATTATTTACTGCATAAAAATTGTATACAGCAGAAATTAAAACTTTCGTTCAGCAGACATAACCATTTTGTTGTGCAGAAATCTAAGAAAAGGAATAGTAAGTGCTTTAAATGCCGCATTTTTTACCGTAATCTTCACAGAGAAAGTGTGTACTTTAAAACAGATTCTCCGTAATCCTCGAAACTGTTCGGACCAGAAACTTAAAATGAGTTCTGAAGGGTTATTTGAGTGTTTCCTATCTATATTCGACCTGGAGAACACGATTTTGGAGCTTTTTCCCGGAGTTTTCAAGTCCAGGTTCGGGTACCGGGTCCGGGGGTCAAATTTCAAAAGTCAGCCTAATATCCCAAATTGTATATCAGATTGTTCGGCCCGATGAGCTGAGTTGAATGGTGTGAATATTTTTCGAATCCGACCTTTCTATCACAAGTTACGCCTAAAAACAGTGCAAAAATGTCACAAATACGGGGTCCTCAATAGG
>LIAE01006327.1:61552-71780 GCA_002287525.1 Diploscapter pachys | reverse complement strand
CTAAGAAGGATAGATGCCTTCTCAGCTGAATGCATATTCGAATAGTCGAATCTATATACGCGACTATAGTACAGTGATAAGACTCTTCCCTCTGATGAAAAAGAAGCCTTTAACTCGATATCCCATCTCTATTTGTTATTTATATTCAAATTGTGAAAAATTTTGTATTGGATATTAATTGTAAATTGGAACGACTTTTACGTTTAGAGTATTTGCCAGTCGTCGACAAGAAAATTAAATTTGTTGCTATGATTATCATTAATTTCATCTAAAACAATTATTCTTTCAATAAAATGTGAAATAATAATTTAACTTCAATGCACATAATAAAGACAACTCTCGAATACATCCAAAAGTAATGAGGGATAATTGTAACTGAAAGGAGTTTTGGAATTATCGCAACATGAGCATGACACAACGCTTTCCTGGAAATGTCGCAACATGATTTGGAAGGGTGCGTAGTTATCTACCAAAATCTTTAGTGAATAACACTACGCACCCTTCCAAATGAGTTTCACTATTGAAACTGTATTACGATCAAGGATGTACGCGGTCCATAAAATTGGGATCCAGATATTGATTAATGTCTGGATCCGAGTCCGTGCATCCCTGATTACAATATCATCTCTTTAAAATGGGAAACAATGTTTTAATCTATGCATCTTCATTGTAGGATTGTTCGTAATTTTATTTTATCTGAAAGATAAATAAGTGCGAAGATGAACATGTTAGAGCATGCATGGCTATGAAAATCTCTTTCGTTAATTTTGAACTATTCATTTGATAGTAAAATTATTTATTGTCTATTTCAAAGGTGATTTCGAAAATATTTTGAGATTTTCATAGATCAATTGTTGTCGTCGTTCAGTTATCCCTTACAGGACATCCAGGAAGCACCACGAGGAGGTAGACGAACATCACTTCCCGCCACACAATCACACACGCACATACACCTGAAAAAAGAAATATGAGCATTTTCAAGTGGAACAACTGGTAAACAATGCGATTTTGATTTTCCAAATTGGCTATCAAATTATCGAAAGTCTTCAAATAATTTGTTCAATATTTCATAAGTTCTTTCAATTTTTCCAGACCTAGAGAGCACTTTCGTCAGACGAAAAAATATAAGAGGTAGGTCGCAAGGGGGTTCTGACGATCCTTCGTAGGAGTGTTCAAAGTCGATGTTATCAATATCTTAAAATATATTCGGTGCTAAACATCTGCTCGTAACCTGGATACATATGAATGCGTTTTCAATTAACTTGGTGATAAGAGGTGTGAGTTTGCGTCATTTAGAATCGATGAGTAAATACACTGATCGTTTTATTTCAGTATCCATCTTCACGTTTTAGGAATCGATTTTTAGCCTGATAAAATTTCGAAGTATCAATTTTTCGGGACCCCCAAGTCAAAGACAAGCTAGTGAAATAAATTCAGGCAAGCAGAGGGGAAATTCAGCCAATTCTTAATCATGCTCAAACAAGTTCAGCATCTTCGTTACAGGTTTATTCGATACCAGAATAAAACGGAACAATCAGGGTGACTGAGTAAAGGGGGGAAACAAAACTAAAATTGCTTCTACACAAAATGATATTAGATCTGCAGAAAAAGCTGACATTTTTATAGCTTTCTCTGCAAAACCAATGTCAAATTCGTGAAGAGCAAGTTGGAAAATTTACGAATAAATGAACAAACATACGAAACAACAAAACTCCATCAGAATTGGTTGGAGTTGGAAAGAATGAAGAGTTCCCAGCTTGATCATTCAATGAGTCGTTCTACATTGATTACTAGAAACTCTCCGGAATGAGACCTTCAAACTTGGATTGATTTCCATTACCTTTTTCAAGAATTCAAGAATAAATATTCAGTTTGTCAATTAGAAATTAAAAATGATATATCAAGTGTGAGAGATAAAACAGAAATTACTCATGAAATAGACGCATTTCGAGTGGAAAGGAGAAATGATCAAAGTTTTGAAAAAACAAACTAACAGGACAAAATTAAAGAACAAGTCATTTTTAGTTTATATATTTAGACATTTATGAAAAGTGGGTGTGAATGCTTTTCATAAAATTACTCACTGATACTGTACAATCAAGGAATTGCTATGATAAGCATACGCACTTATAAAATAACATGGGTGAAGTACGGCTTACAGTAGTTGGGAGGAAAGAGGGAGGAGAGGGGAAGGGAGGGAGGGGGAGAGCTCCTTTTTGGGAGATGGCCGAATGGCTCAGTTGGTTCTGCCCTCGATGTAGGTCGACACGTCGATCTTCTCGGGGAGTTCCGTGATCGAGACGTCGAAACGATCCTGCAAGTTATTTTTTAATCGTAGATTTAAAGGAATTCGAAATGCATGGTAGGGAAAAATAAATGTTTTTCTTCAGTTTTGATTTCTTTAGAATTGAAATTTCAGTCGGACGTTGTTATGAAAAGATTGTCGACTTTATTTTATGAAAAAGCAAGCTTAGACTGTGAATTGATGAAAAATGCCTCTAGTTTCTGAAATAATGTTCGGATTGTCATGTTCATTCTTACCTGAACCGCGTTGAGCACGCCGGCGTCGGTTCCATCAGACACGAATGTGATGGCCAGTCCCTTGGTGCCGAAACGACCTGCACGGGCGACCTGCAAATAGTCAGTGTAATTTGGATGAATCTGATTGTGATCATACACTGTCGGAATAATAAATAAGAGATGAGATAAGCAAAAAAAGATGCAAACAATTTAAAGGCATGTGAAAGATCTTATTTTTCCTATGCATTTCATTATTCCCATTATTTTTCATTATCACACATTGCAGAATTGTAGAAAGAAGAAGCAACATTCTTCAACGAGAAAGATAGCCACGATTTATGAATTTTTGGAAATTCGATTACTGCAGATTGCGAATAACAATTGTGGTTTTTTATGACAAAAAGAATTCATATTTACGTTCAGCTATTCATTACTTCACTTTCAGGTTAGAAGTGAAGAAGAAAAATGGATGAAGTTGATTTGGGAGAGCTCGTTATTCATCAAAGATAGGTCGTCTTTGATGTGTCGATGCCATTTCTAAATTGGCTTACCCTGTGAAGATAGGAGTCGGAGTCCTCAGGCATGTCGTAGTTGAACACGATGTTCACGCGCTCGATGTCCATTCCACGGCCGAACAGATCTGTTGCGACCAGGATGCGCTTCTGCAAATTGCATTAATTATTTCTTTGATAAATGGTGAAGATGAAGACCGAGAAGCTGTGATAATCATGCAGATTTCAATGCTTGTTCTTCAAAAATTTCATTTGCACTAATTGGATGATTTGTGAAATAACTTGCCTGGAAATCCTTGAATGCCTGGTATCTGGAGAGTCGCTCCTCCTGCTGCATGCCTCTGTGGATGGCGATCGAGGGGAAGTTCTGTTCAGAGAGCAGCTGGTGCAGAGCCTCGCAACGACGCACTGACTTCACGAAGATGACCACCTGCAAGATCACACTATCATAAAGTGTTCATTATATTATTCGTTTGGCGTTTGCTTGGCGACACTTGTAATTTGATCAACTTAGAATACATTGTCGGTCAAAAGTTTGGAACAATTTGGATGAAAATTGACAGGAATTCAACCCGTTAGATAATATTTACAAATTTTCGTTCAAATTGGAACCATGATACTCAGTCCTACAGGACAGAATTCACAATCGCCCTTGTTCCAAACTTTTAGCCGCATCTGCATGCGCTATAAAACGCTTATATTGATTCCAACCTGATTGAACTCGAGTGCATCGAGCAATTCGAGAAGTTTCCTGTTCTTCTCGGACTCCTTCAGTTTAACGTAGTGCTGCTGCAAGCCGTGCAGAGTGAGCTTCGCCTCGTCGTCCACGTACACTTCCATCGGCTGAAAATAATAACATAATCTGCATATACTATTTCACTTAATAGAAGACCATACAAACTCGAATAGAAGTCATTCTTCAACAAAATCATATACGCATATTTCTATTCAAGCTCATACAGTTTGAAAGTTAGAAAATTGGAATTAGGTTTGAATTATAAGAAAGATAAGAAGTACTTCAAAATGAATCGTTTGATTTTCGATATTCAGAAGGGAAACATGTTATGCAAACATAGTTGAGAGGAAGCGCATAATTTAAAAAAAAAAATCTGAATTCGGTATAGAAGAAAAACTCAGAATCAGTGTATAAGTTCACATTATTGAATTCCCGATTTGCCTTGTTTTGGAAAGGGGTTTAGTTAGTTTTTCTTCCGGAGAAAACACGGAACGCAATGACCCGATGACTCAAAATATGCCCTCTGCCGGCTCTGCGCTCTCTGCGACAGGACTCGAGACTCGCTCAACGCGAGCGTTTCATCGAAACTGCGAAATTGACTGGGCAATTCCTGAAATACAATACAAGTATTTTGAGGAAATTCCGGAGTAATTCGGGAAAAGCATTCAAAAATTCCAACATTCCAAATTGAAATAGTAAGACTATTTGAAGAGAATGTGTGAATCTCTCCATCGTTCAAACTATTTTCCATTGAATGTCCGAGTTTGGAATGAAATTTCCAAATTACGAACGTCAAGAATCGTAATGTCTAAGGTGGACTGTAATTCATATTTTAGTCATTCCAAAATTCTTGTGAAGATTGAAATAACTTCATGTAGAGGGCGCTTTATACTTTGCTCGCGAACTCCCTTTTAGTCGTATTTCGCGCGCCACGCTCTTACGTGTTCATGAGCATTCGCGAGCAAAGTATAGACGCGTCCGTCGACTTTCAAACAAGTGTTCTTTGCCATGTAAACAAATCAAACTCAATTTTTTCCTTCTTATTACAGTCCACTTTCGTTTATTTTTTTCCAACTTACCGGGTCAGCGTTTCTCCTTGCCATCAACCGTGTGACTGCCAGTAGTTCCCTCACAGGTTGTTCCCACTCGGTTCGAGTGCTTCTTTCAGCCTTATCTTGCTTGTACAGGCCTACTTCAGCTCTCAGTCGAGTGGTACTGTGCCCTGCTCGGTTCGGCAACGGTGAATGTATGCATGTTCACAATGTTCAGATTCAGAGCAGGAATGCGGAATGAAATGGGAAGAGGGAAGTCAGTCTCTCAGCAGACAGGTAGTGGTAGTGTCGGTGTCGATTTGGTGGGTTGTTTGCTTACATCTTGCATGAACTTCTTGCAGACGACTCTGAGAACCTTGGGCAGCGTGGCGGAGAAAATCATGACCTGCTTTTCCTGGGGCGTCATCTTCACGATCTCCTGCACGTCGTGGCGCATGTCTGCAAACGATATGCATTGCCAACTTTCCTTATCTTTCGAGATTTCTCTTGCAAAACTCAAATATTCTAGATTGCCAAGTAATTGCAACGCTATTCATCAAAATTGGCTTGCTAGAGCTGTTTATGGGAATTATCTTGATCTTATTGCACTACTTTTTTACTCGTTTCAAGAGAGATGAAAGAAAGAAAACTGAAATTCTCACCAGCATCCCCGATCATCTTGTCGCACTCGTCGAGCACGAAGAACTTGGTCTTGTCGAGTTTGAGTTTGCCAGATTTGGTCAGGGCGAGGATGCGGCCTGGAGTGCCCACCACGATGTGCGGACAGTTGGTGCGCAGCGTGTCCTCGTCCTTCTTGATCGGCATTCCTCCGAAGAACACCGACACCTGCAACGAAAGTATATTTTATGTCAATGCATTTATTTTTATTTAAGTTTTTAAAGCATTTTTTTTAAATGTTCCCGCCGTTTCTTTCTAACAAAATCTAATCGCCGAAAATAATCTTTCTTCTTTCTCAAAATTCCATCAAAACGCTGCAAGGTCATGACCCACTTTAAATGGACAGTGAATTTGCTCAAGCAGAAATGATGAAGAAAGATGTTTCTTTAGAAGAATAAATTTGTTTTACTTGTCCGAACTACTATCACCATAACAAAACATAGAGCTTTGAAACGGTTATGGACGTCCGATTCTATTTTCCTCCAGATGAAAAGTGATCTTTTGCAAGAAAATCGAAATCAAGCAAAAGTGCGATGGAGGTGGTTTTAATTGTTGTCATTTTTGCATGACTTTTGTTAGATCATCATGAAGAATGAAGAGTTGTAGTTTGATCAAGATTTGGTTTTCAAAGAACCACAAGTCGATGATCATTCAAATCAGACCTATACAGACGTTGATAAAGCAAGAATTCAAAGCGAGACTTCAAGCATTCGTTTTGAAGAGATTTTACTTAAAGTCAGAGTGTCTGAGATTAAAACTGAAGCTATAACTCTTCATGCCATTCTTACTTTCTCTGGTTTGAAGATGTAACAACCCTTTGAGTGCTATTTTACCTTGACTTGTGGGAGATACTTGCTGAATCTCTCGTACTCCTTCGAGATCTGGAATGCCAGCTCGCGTGTGTGGCACATGCACAGCACAGAGACCTGAAATATGTCCGATTATTCATCTTACATTTGATCAAATCTTGAATTTCAGATAATTCTCGTGATCTCCTGTTCAATCTAAATCAACCCGCTTCATTCCAACTCAAGCATTACTTCTCGAAAGACGAAAGATGTCACTGAGCATGCTATCCTTTTCAATTTCTGTGCTTGATCATGTTCGCTGTTCATCAAGAACAGTATCTTGTTTTTTTCAATTTTATATTCTTTATTCTCACCGTTCCATCGACAGGTTCGAGTTGCTGGAGAGTGGCGATGACGAACACGGCAGTTTTGCCCATTCCAGACTTGGCCTGGCACACGATGTCCATGCCGAGCACTGCCTGCGGAATGCACTCGTGTTGCACTGAAAATAATTATTTTTATAGCATTTACATTTACATTCTTCAAAGTTCTAATTAGTCAGTTGGAAGTAAAGACATAAAATGATGCCTTCATAGATTGATTGAGTCAAACTGATAAGCGCTCTATCGAATTACTAATGTTTGCGAACATTAGTGTTTGAAATGATCGAGTACGATAAGATCCAACTAGCTATGTAAGAATAAGGATGCACGAAGTGAGAAAAATGATGTAAAATTCTTGAACATTTCTTCCAAGCAGAAGATTTTAGATGTTGCACGTTGAAGCAGGAAAATTTTGCTTTCGTTTGCATTCCCTTTTCGCTCACCTTCAGAAGGATGCTCGAATCCGCAGTCGCCGATGGCTCGGAGAATTTCTGGCTTCAGGAGGAAGTCGCGGAAACCGGAGCTGTGAATCGAGGCGTACGTTCCCTGGAAAGTTGATTATTTGGAGTTTAGAGAAAAGTGAATCTTCTTTCAACAAACAGACACCGTTGGAGGAATGGTAGAGAACAAGAATTCTCATTTGCATTCCAAGACAATTTTCTAGGCTTTATGTTCAGGGATGTTGGCAGTGCAGTGCGAATTTCTCAGCACTGACAACACTTCTGGTTATGTTCCTGATGCTAGATTGGCATTTTCATCCGAAATCGTAAATAGGATTCTTGCATCCTTGGCCAACAAGCCCACCAATCCTGTGTCTGTCAGTCAGTTGGACTGATGTCTTGCATATGCTAACCTTAGCCTTTTTGGTCGCATCTCCAGCCCCATTCTCCTGCTTCTCGACCACCTGCTGCTCGTCCTGCTCCTCTTCGTAGTCAAGAAGCTGCTCGTCATCCATTACGGCCAGTTTTGTACTGAAAAAACAATTCATTGAAAGTTTTTTTTTTAAATCGAAGAAAAATAATTTGAGAATATTTTAGCAGCAAGAACATCGGGAAAATTCAGAAGAATTTGTGATGGAGAGGAGAATTTTGAATGAGAAGAATGGACTGTGCAACGAGTAGTCTGCCGAGTGGTTGATGAAATAAAACGATTGTAAAAAATGGCAACTTGAAAGACAAATTGCTAAAATAGGGATTTCGAAAACGAAAATAGAGAAAAAGCCAATTTCGAAAAATTTCGAAGTCTGCCAAGAAGAACATGCGGTTTGCAGAGTGATAACTTTGATTTCTAAATAAGCGAGATTACCAGTTCGATATGATTTTCCTAGAACTGCAGAAAACACTCGACAGAAGTTAGCAAAGATTCGTCAGAAATTGGCTGATGACGCAACAAAAATTTCGGCTTTTTCACCGAACATTTTTTACAATTCCTATCATTCTACTATGGCTTGGGATATCAGCGAATTAGTCTGGACTGTTTTCGAAACTAGAATTTCAAATTTCTCAAAAAATAATGGCGAAAAGTCAACAAGGGTCGATAATAAGGTGACGAGCAAAATTGGTTCGAATTTCCTGACAAGCGGTCTGTTTAGAGTGTCAGTGTGCTTCTCTGACAGACGATTTTATTTGGCACTTTTTCAAAATCATCTGCAGAAAAAAATCGCTAAAAATTTGGGAAAAAGTGAAAGGAAAACGTGGGGAATTACAAACGGCCGATTCTGCTCGAATAAAATTGAAAATGGGCAAGTGATGCGAGAAGAGAAAGGAGGAGGGAGGAGAGAAAAAGAAGGGGAGGAGAGCACAGAGCAGACAGACAGAGTGCTGCAGTCAGCATTCGAATGGGAGAGCAGCGATCGATTGCCGCGTCGCGCGCTGCTTCGCACTCCCGCCCATTTGCATTCCACACCAACAGCCGCTAAACGCCGGCCAAAACCACTTGTCCAATTCAGTCTCCACTTCGAATTTTTGAAAATCCCGCTGAATTTTTCGCATTTTCTACTCTTTCTCGACTTTTTACTATTTTCTACCACTTGTTTTTCTTTTTCGGGTTCTAGAACGTGAGCATGAGCTTCTACTGAACTTCCTGTGTCAATTCTTTTCGAGTTTCATCAAGAAAACTAAGTACTTTCGCGAACATTTGCCAAATCGATTTTTATTTCGAAAAGTGTTGATTTTTTCAGAGATCAAAGTGACACGAAATGGGCGACGAGTCGGTGAATTCGAGTCCGACTCTGCGAGCCTCGACCAGGAATGTGCATAGGATCAACTATGCTGAACTAAACAGTTCCGGAGTCGAGTTAGTTTTCCATTTATTCTTGAGGGGAAAATTTGCGACTTCCTGAAGTATAGCAGAGATGAGATAGGTTGAAGTTTTGACAAAACGAAGTTGAATTGAACTTCAAAAACTTCTGAAACAATGTATGCAGTCCTAATTTCTTGATTTGTTAGAAATTCTGTCTTTAAAACCCTGGAGATAATATTTCTCGCTGTACGCATGAAGCAAAGTAGAACATATTCTGGTACAAAGTTTTGAATGACTTCACAGAATTCATTTTAAAGGCAGTTCTTTCTGTTAAGTGTAGGAGTGATGTTTGAATATTCAGCGATCCTCTGGCAGCCAGAAGCAGTTCTGCAGACGACGGCAATTTCCGCACGCCGTACGCGACGACTCGCGGCAGAAAGCGCAAGCCGATCGACGAATTGGCTAGTGGAGTCAGTGGCGTCGCCATCACTACTGGACAGGTAGAATTTACAATTTTTGAATTTTCTGCAGACTAGTTTTTGGAAGTACTACTCAACAAGCTCAACTCTAAAAATGACAACAAAGAGCAGGGACAAAGAAACGCGGAGAATACGGAAAAGTAACTGACGATCTAACAGTAAATCCTGCAAAGAAATAGCAAGCAGATATGCATGAAAGGAAGACAGACGAAAGAATTTGTAAGAATAAAGCAGCAGCATAAATAATAAATTCGGGCAGAAACGTACAGATAGGATATAATCAGATAAAGATTAGAAGACATGGCATGCATGAGACAAACAAACAGCAGCAGCACAACAATTCTTAACAGGCAGATATCAATAGAAAATCGATCATCTCGAAATTCCATTCTAATTTTGACATGTTTGAGTCGAAGCGCGGTCGTCCTCGCGGAGCAATCAGCGGTCCCGGACGCGGTCGAGGTCGTGGCAGAATCGCTGCTGCGGGCGAAAAGGGACACGATTCTGATGAAGGGACTCTTTTCGGGGCTGTTAAGGCCAACAAAAACATTGACGTAAGTTCTCTTGGACTTTAGAAATTGTCGCATTTTATATTGCGCTCTCACATTTCTTCCTGGTTTGCAATGAAGATGTCAGTGAGCATCTTCTTCTTGGCTGAAAATTTTTATCCGATCGAGTATCTCTCTCCCTTTTTTGCGCTGTATGACCTCTGTGCTATTTCTCGTTTTCTGTCTTTGTTTAGCATTGCGAGTAAAATTATCCGATCGGATATAAAACTTGCAACCCTGATCTTCCTCTTGCAAATAAGAAGCATGAAATTTTTGAGTGGAAACGTAACGAAATAATCTTGACATTGTTTA
>LIAE01006327.1:38887-61503 GCA_002287525.1 Diploscapter pachys | reverse complement strand
CTGGATGCAAGGGCAAAGTCCCCACTCACATCATCAACAATATCGACTATCCGTGAGTATTTTTCATAGAAATAATAATGATGGGAATATCTTCCACTTTTCCCTTTTGAATTGCTATGAAAGAGTCATTGGAGTTTCTGATCACATATTTAAAATATTAGAGATTATTTTTCCATCTCCGTCTTTATTTCCAGGACTCTGATCAAACAAATGACGGAGAATTTCGGCGAAGACACAGCAGACTACCCCCTTCTGCAGTCGGGCTCGTACAGACGATACAGGGCCAATCTGCACATCTTCTTGAATGTAAGATATTTTGCAAGGAAAATAGAAATAAAACGAACAATTCCTTATTTTTTATTGCAATATAATCTCTCTCTCTCTAATTGAGCGATGCTGAATAGAATTGACATTCTACTACATTTATAATTTCAGTAATGTCTTTTGTTTCACTTAACATCCTTTTCTTCAGGCCCTAATCATGAAATGCAAATCGTCGGTGATTTTCGACAATCGAATGATGGACATGATCGTGCAACTGCTCACGGGCCTGGCAGACAGCTCTGTCAGGGCTTTCAGACACACTGCTACTTTTTGTGCAATGAAAATTTGCTCCGCCCTGGTGGACGTTGCACTGGAATTGGCAAGGAATTCCGACACGAATTCGAAGCAGCTCGAAGCGGAGAAGGCCAAGATCAAACAGGCGGGAGGGGCCACTGATAAGTTGGACTTCCTCATGCAGCAGAAGGACGAGGTATCAGTTCTAACTTTGCCTGATTTTTGATGTTCTGTTTGAAAATGGAATCAAAATTCCTCTTTTCTAGTTTAACATTTTTTCAGATGGAAAGTCACATGGAGGACGTGCGTCACATGCTCACTTACCTCTTCAAGTCCGTCTTCGTTCATCGCTATCGGTATTTCTTTAGAAGTTTGTGCAAACATGAAAACATTCTGAATTTAAGTGACATTCTGGCGGACGCTCGCTCGATTTGCATTGCCGAGCTGGGCTATTGGATTGAGATTTACCCCGAGCATTTCCTCGAGGATTCCTACCTCAAGTACATCGGGTGGACTCTCTACGATAAAGTAGGATTCATAATGGCATTTCTATTATGAGATATTTACGAGCTTTCGTTCTAAATTCATCCAATCGTAAATTTATTCAAACTTTTCCGTAAAGTGATTTTTAAGGGTAAAATTTGGAATTTCAGGTCCCCGAAGTGCGCATCTGCTGTATCAAAGCCTTGCTGCCGCTGTACAACAAGGCTGAGAATCTGGGCAAATTGGAGCTGTTCACGAACAAGTTCAAGGAGAGACTGGTGTCGATAGTGCTCGACACGGACATGGACACTGCCGTGCAGGCTTGCCATCTCATGAGCAGCATTTACAGGTACAGAGAGTTCGAACATTTTCTTCGAAATAGAGTCCACAATCATCACTTTTATTATTAGTTCCTCGTCATTTTTGTCGAGAATTTGCAAAAATGAAAAATAAAAACAACAATACGCAATCTTCCTGAGTCAAATGTTAGGATTTGCAACTTGCAGAGTATTCCCCACTCTTCTGCAGGCCAAGGACTGTCTGCCCATCTACGACATGGTCTATTCCAATCACAGACCACTCGCTGTTGCCGCTGGGGAGTTTTTGAATACTAAGGTCTGGAATATTCCTCGAAGAAGAAGAATATCCTCGATTTTCAGGTATTCCAACAAATTCGTGCGGCTAACAAAGGCCAGTCGAACAACATCCAACTCATCATGGACCTCATCTCGTTCTACGATGAAGGAGATGTCAGTGTTTTTGAAATTTTTGGATATCAAAAACATATTTGCATTCTGAGAACATTCAATTATTTGTTGTTGTTTAAATCAGAAGTGTCATTTATATACAACAACGATGGAAATATTTGTTGAGTCGTTTCGTTTTTTAATCAAATCATACTACTGCCATTATCGAATGAAATTTTGTAAATTGCAGTGCCACGACCACGCGACATACCTCGTGGATGCGCTAATTGACACGAACGAAATGATCAAGGACTGGAAGACGATGGTCGAGTTGCTCCTGGCTAAGGATTCCTGTCAGATTTTTGAATATAACATACAAACTTTTCTCTCGTCTATTTGCAAATTTCTCATTTTCCCAATTATTTCTATCTTCTAAAGAATGGGGGAAAATCTGCCTAAGAATTAAAAAAAAACACTTGGCTCAGGTTTTTTTTCGAAACGAATACCATATTTCTGTATCTTGTTTCAATTCATTTGGCATTATCATGAGAAAAAGGATAATTTTTGAAGGATGTCTACGATTCATTTCTTTGCAAACCTTTTTTCATAATTTTGAAGATAGATACATTTTCCATTTTCAGTCGATGAATCAAGAAAGGAGGGCCTTCTGATCGACATTCTTTGCTGTTCTGTGAAACAGGCTGCCACTGGCGAATATCCTGCTGGAAGGTAAAATATTCATCTTTAGTTCTTTTTTAGTAATCACTATCTACTATCTATTGTCGGGTAGAAATGAACGGAAGTCTCTCTCCCTCTGATTCCGAAGCGAGAATTACGCGGGAAACCAATGCGAAGAGAGAAAGGGAGGGGTGAAGGAAAGAGCTCTCCTTGAAAAGGGCTAAACGAGTACGCAATCCTCATTTCTCCCTTTCCCTTTTTCGAGGGATGAGATTTTCGTTCATTTCCCTCCAACAATAAGCTTATTCTCAAGAAAAAAATCATGTTGGAATTTGCAGATACCAAGTGAAGAGGGGAGCTCCTCTGCAGAAGGAGGCGAAAAGCATTACGGATGACAGAGAAAGGCTGTCGGGAATTCTCATCCCAGCTCTGCCTAAATTGCTCGAGAAGGTTTGAACTTTGCAACGATTTTGCAAATATTCAATTTTTTAGTTCATCGGAGACCGAGAAAAAGTGGCTCAACTCGCTACTCTGCCTCAGTATTTCGTGCTAGACATGTACATGGCTGGAAGGATGGAGAATGTGAGTTTTTTATTGTTGATTAAAGAAATGCTCCGTCTATTCTTCACTGCGAGTTTTTATTTTCAAACATTTCTGCTATTTTTTGATTTTGTTCATTTTCAGTACCTGACAGACCTGTGGACGATGTTGCAGGAGGTCGTGAACAAGCACGTGGACGACGACTGTCTGACGGACGTGGCAGAGACCGTTGCCTATCTCCTCACCAATCAGACTGTCGCCACTCATCTCGAGAGATACAAAACTGCTGTAAGTTTAGACATTTTCTTTTCTGAATTTGAGCATTGCATTGTTTCAAGTAAAAAATGCCAATGTTTATTTTTCATGATAGTTACTGCAAAGAGTCTAAAATAAAGCAACTACTAGATGTGAGATTAATTTCGCGTACGTGATACATCCATTCTCAAAATGTTCTTCTTTTCTTTCATCCTCTAATTTATTTTATCAAAGAATTTCTAATTTCCATTTCAGTTGTTGGATGCACTGGTGTCGACGATGCGTCGAGTGATTCAGAGCTATCCCTCCGACGGAGTAGACATGGAGGACGAGGCAGCACTCGAGGAGAGCAGGGCTGATGTCGATGCCATCTTCAGGAGGGTCGCTGCTTTTGCTTGGTATGCAAGTCCCGATATTCGTTTTCTAGAAAAAATATGTAAAATCTTAACAAAAGATTTTTTTCTTCAAAAAATTCACAATACGAATATTCCCATTGATTCAAATATGCGAAGGCATTTATTTTTTCGAAATCTTGGTGTATCACATTTGTTCAAATGATATGAACATTTCCTGTAATGGATATTTCGAATTCGTGTGAAATAAATTGCATTTTGAGCGTGATTGACATGAAACGTTACGACGTGGCCGATCAAGCAGCCCTGTTTCTGCAGAACCACGACAGACTGTCCGATGCGGTCACTGAGAAGGCCATCCTCATCATTCACATTCAGATGCTCTATGATCTGCTCAGAATCACCAAGGATCAGGAATCCAATCGAGCGGTATCAATTCATTTTTATTACCAATGCTCGTTAAAATCATTCCTCGAATCATTGAAAATTTCGTAGTCTTTTTTACAAACACACGCACTAACTAGTTTCTACACATCGTATTTGCATTTAATTAGTTCTGCCTTAAATGTTCAGTCTTTGCCAATACCATTAAAAGTCACTCATATTTTCCTTTCCATTGTAATGTTTGTGAAAAAGATTCTGTTCGATTGAATTTTGAGAATTTGTAGGATGCGATCAAGAAACTGAAGAAGAAACGGGAGAACTTCGTGCAGACTGCAGGAAACGTCATCAAGTTTGGTTCGGCTGGAGTCACAATGGTAGACTGAATCTTTATAATTCTTGAAGTGAAGCAAAGCTATGTTCAGAGTTTCTTGACGATGTGCGACATGTGCACGTTCTTCAATTCCTCTCTCGTTTCGGATGATTCAGAAAAGTCCAAACAGCTTCAGCCACTCGTCTACAAACTTGATGAGGTGAGTTCCGTAGGAAACAAAGACGATAAAATGCAGATTTTCAATATTTCCCTACTGATAACTTGGTAGTCTTTCACAGAAATTGTCTGCTCATTTGAAAAGGCCCTTGAATTGATCAAGTGACTAGAATGAAATCAAAAATTTATTTTCTAAGAATTCTGATTTCAGTCGATTCTGCGCAGCATGGCAGATTACGTGGAGAGGTGCGTGTTTAAGCGAGTCACTTCTGACAGCACTGAGCCTTATCATCAAGTCGAACTCAATCATAAGGTTCGCTGTTTTTATTTCTTCTTTAAATAATTTAGCTTATAATGAAGACCATCCAGACCATTGATTCCTCAGTTGTAAAAAGCATATAATTTGGATGAAACGGTGTCGTAGAGAAATCGTTGATCTTTGTAAATTCACAACTTTCATATGACCCACTTTGCAATTCATTCAGAAGAGCATCAAATTAAGATAGTTTTTAGAAACGCATTATTTTGGCCGGCTTTGCTAAACTCGCCATTCACGATTGCATTAATCCAGAAGAGGCAGCTTTCATGCTCAAATACTATCAGGACGTAAGTACATAACTTCTTGAGTTTAGAACGAAATTTGACAATTTTAGTTCCATTCTGATTTTGGAGATATTCTGAAGAATTTGTTGTGTAAATTGCGAGACATTGAAGGCGACAGGATGATGATTGCAGCGAGTGTCGTTTCCAGAGCACTCACTCTCTCTTATCTTGAGCTTTTTGAGAATATGGTAAGATTTGATCTTTTAAGATAAGTTATGTGGTTAATTGAAGCAAATATTATTTTTGAAACGACATCTTTATCTCTTCGAAAAAACTAATAATTATAGGAGTCTGGCAAGAAAATTGACCCAGGAAATGAGGCGTTCCTGAAAATCAGAGACTTGGCCAAAAGACTCGCGAGCATTTTCGGCACAAACATCGAACTGAATCGATACGCCATTGTTGACATTCACAAGTGAGTTTTCGTCATTTTTCAGGATTAAAAAATAAATTTATCGGCTACATGTAAATATTGAAATGACGGAATACTTCGCTAGAGTGAGGGAAGGTTGAAGTAGTGTGGGATAAGAACAATCCGTCATCCCGTCAAATTCAAAAATAAACATGTCATTTTATCTCGTCAGGCTGCCAAATTCATCTCATTTTCGAGAAAACCCCTCAAAATGACGTTATTCATCTTCTTCTATCTAGAAAAGGCATCGACTTTGTGTTCGAAGACTTCAACCCAGACGATACCCTGTCGTCAAGCACTCGTCGCCCCGCCCAAAATCTACCTCAACATCTCATCTTCCTCGAAGTTGTCATCGAGTTCAGTCACAAAGTCGCCAATCAGGATAGAAAACAAATGTATATTTTAAACAGTTTGTAAAAATTTCAAATCTGATGCAAAATTTAATGCATTACAGTTAGGATTTACTTGATCGAATTATTTAAAATTGGAAAAAAATCATTTTTATACGAAGAATAATTCTCCTATTTCAGTGTGGCATATCTGCATAACAAGGCAGGCAATTCATCTGTTCGCAACAACAACCTCTATTCCATTTACTTGAATTCGCTGGTGAGACAATTCTTTTATTCCAAAAATGCCTATACCCATACAATTCGCTCGCTTCACTCAACACCGTCAAAATGGATCATTATTGCACTAAGTTTTCAATTGAAGATTTTCGAACTCGAATCTAAAAATTTCATTTCAAAGAATGTCGAAATCGAAGTGCATTCATTCTTGGATTAGATATCTGCATCAGACTTGTCGCGAGTTTTCTTCCGTCCTGGTCTATGGTCCACCCCAGATTTTTGACGATTGTTCCGTCCCCCTGTCTAGATTTAAAATTTCTGCCCGTCCGTTTCTATTCCAGAAAGAAGTTGAAATCACGACAAGCCTGATTTGTATTAATTGGAGAGAAAATTTAAGTAATTGATTTGAGAACAAACAAGCCCCGACCGACCATGGAGATGACATGTCAGTGCGTGCGGGCTCAGTAATGAGAGGAGCGTCTGTGGATGTGACGATGCGAGTCACGCCCACACCGATCCGCACTCCTGGCAGTGGACAGAGAGGCAGGCCTAGGATCAGGCACTTAGATGACTGAAATCACTCAAACAAATTAGATCACTCGGATAAAAATGACAATTTATCATTTTTATCATCTATATGCGAATAACCTTTCACTGTTGGCCTCATTTATCTTGTGAAAAGCTAAAATTTCAACTCGAAACTTCTTTTCCCAACTTCAAGATCTCAATATCATGCTGATTTTTGTCCATACTTATTTATTGTTTAGCAATTAGTCGAACATTCTCGTTATTATTTTCCTCAGAAGTGTAATTCTACTTTACTATGTAATCTTACAGGAATATAAGGTCGGAGTTATTATTTTTGAGAATGCATTTGAATCTCATTATTTTATCCATCAAAAATGCGTTTTTAAAGATAGAATTTCGATCAGTTTTGATCATTCTCGAATCATATTCATCCATTATAAAATTTCAGAATTTTGTTTATTTTTCCTAATTTGGAACGAGACAAATAAATGAATTGATGAAGTCGAATTTGGTGCCTATTTCAGCTGAATTGTTACGAAGAACAATTTTTATTATTTGCATTTGTTCTGAATTCGATCTTTTATTGAATTTAGTCGATGTTTTCAGAAATTACGCTGGTTTTTGTGTCACTAGATCCAACGAGGACTTGTCTGGAATATCGTCATCGAGCAAAACGAGCTGGGGTCTGAATTTGTCTTTCTTCATTAAAAAAAACTTTTTTTACTAATTTTGATTTAAAATAACAAAATTGGCACATTTTGAATTAGCCGATGAAGTACAGCTTTTTACATTTGATTCATTTTTGAAATAATCTAACTTTTACGAATTCCTGAGCTTACTCTTTATCTCTGTAATCGTTGAAATCCGGTCGATTGAAATAAGTTTCAATGATCTCATTCAAAGCGCGCTCCTGAATTTCATAAATCCGAGTCTTAATCTTCTATTTTTCACGACTTTGTCAAATACTTCTTGTTTCAAAACCACACTAACATTGTTATGTGATGATTCACGGTTCGAAGTGCATTTTTGAAATTCAATCACCAATTTCTCGAATTAGTCTCATGCTCTACCGTAAATGCTATCGATGACAAAATCGAAACATTTTGGAAAACTTCTTTCTGATGATGAAGAATATTAGGCTAAAAACGACTGATGCAATTGGAACTTATTCTTCCGGAGCAGAATTTCCTTGATTTCTGTCAGTCAAATTAGGAGACAGATTATCTCATTTTCTACTCTGCCGGTTAAATTTTAAATTCGACCAAAAATCTGCGATTTGTGGTGTTTTACTCACGAGGAGGCGATTGATTTTTTGTCAGACTGTTTGGAAATCGGCCGCAAACTGAGACTTGAATTCGATTTTTTGTACGAAATTTGAGGTTAGCAGCCAACGAACGGGAAGGGGGAAGGGAGGGCCGTGACAGGACAAAATGGCTGGGAGATTCCTTGGAATGGGTGTGGCAGAGGAAGTCAGAGAGAGGCAGAAATCGAAAGAAATTTGAGAGAACATATGAAACAAAGAGAGAACAAAGATAGGAGCAAAAAATGATCAAGTTTGATAAAATGAAAAACGATCGAATTTGATCTAAAATGTCAATTTTGAGAGTAAAGGAAGAAAGAAAACGAGAACGGTAATCAGACGTCAAACAAATCGAAATTAGTCTTTTAAAAAGACGGGAGGAATTTTTGGGAAGTGTTTTCTGACATCTTATTCTCAAATCATTTCGTCTCTCCTTCATATACAAAGCGTGGCCAAACCTACTTCACAACGTCAGTGCAAACATTCTAATTTGTTCTGGGGATTAGAGCTATTCTAGAAGGATTATTAGCAAAAATCGTTGAACTTCATTCGATTCATTTCACAAGTTGAAAGAAGATAGTTCGAATCTTCATCACCATTTTAATTTCAAAACAGCCTTTATTTTATATCATTTCTTCAAATTAAGTTTTCTCATAGTACGATTTTGTAAAAATGTTCAATTACGATCAATCGCTGTTCTGCAAATTCTAAAAATCTCCTAATTTTGCATTTTCTTCTTTCTTTCCGCCGCGCCCCCTTTGTTTCTGTCATCCTCGTTCCCTTTCATTCCTTCCTATCCTGTCCTCCTTCAAACCATCTCCATTTTGCACGTCCCATTTTCATCATCATTTATCATCTCTCTGATAGCATTTCCCACAGCCATTTTTATCTCGCCTTATCATCAGCTGATTATTTTCACATCATTTTTTCTATTTAAAAATTCTTTAAAATACGTATTCACTCAAAATTGCTTTGTTGAATTTAAAAATTGATGACTTCTAAGATAACTTCTTGTCACTAAAAGTTCTATCTAATTTCACTATCACGATCTAGGAGTTATGAAATTAGAAATTGAAACTCCAACCTAAAAACCAATTTCATAACTCCTTGAAAGTCACTTTACTATCACTATCACTCATTTTTGCTCACCTCTTTATTTGGCGAGCCATTTTTATAAAGAAGACCCTACAGTATCCAATTCATTTTCAACGATTCCGACAAAGAACTAACCTGTCTCCTGTCTCGCATATTTTCGATAGCCTGCTGCAATCGAAATGACGATCCCGGAAAACATTGTGCGATTTCCAAGTTTACGAACAAAAATACGAAGAGAATGGCGATGGCGTGAGATTTGACATGGACGTTGAGCAAGGATCCAATTCCACCGAACATTTTGGGACCGTCGCTTGGGTTTTGAGCACCTAAAATTCGACGTCCATTCCAAAGTCCAATGAGCCACTTTGAAATGTAAAACGACTTCGAAATGGTGGATTATTAGAAATTCCGACTGGTATTTACAATTTGAAGCTTGAATAGTCAATTAGAGGGGGGAGAGCATCTAAAAATGCATTGGCATTCTGCAGGCGAATTTTGAGAAACTTTCGCCGCTTACTAAGCAGACATCCTCCTATTAAACATGAAAATTAAATGAATACAAAATTAGTTTATTTCGCGCTCATTTCGACGTTGAAAGGTAAAACGAAATGTACTCGTGTCGTATTGCAATAAATTCAATTATGAATTATGAGAAGTAGGCGGCAAATAACTTATAATTGGACAATTATTCAGGAATGGGAAAATTTCAACGGGATTAACATTTTACGCAAACTTTTCAAGTACACGTGCGAAAATCTCCCACACTCATTTCATATGAAACATGAAATGTTTGCAAACAATTTTGATCAAAATTCTATTTTCTCGAGGAAATAAGATTTTTTTGGAATGATTAATTTTTGAAGATCAAGATCAAGGTTTTATAATTCTATCGAAATAATAAAATTGAACAAATAAGTTGGGGACATTTTCATTACTTTTCTAAAAATAGTGAATCAAGCTTGTTTAAAAAAACGACATAAGATGCAGAAATGTTTGTAAGGAGATGAAGCTACAGATTTTATAGAGTTCAAATAGGGCGTTTGGAATAACGAAACAGCTTCTGAATTCTTTTGAATATGTCGTTGAATTCTTGATGGCTTTTTTGTGACAAAAATTGAGAATTTCATCTGCAAGAACGCGCAAAAATGCCCACAAAACGATCAAAAACACCTGTCAAAATGTGGAGGCTCTAAGGCTAAAACCCTAAAAGAACAATTATTTTTGGAATAAGTAATTTTTTGGAAAAGCTATGGAATTTGAAAGTTCATTAGATTTTTCGTAAAGTGATAAAACCAAAGGCCGTTAGACAGACGAACTTTTATGCAGCTGCTCGTGGTTTTTTTCTTCGATATTTAAAAATTTTAATGCAGTATTTATGAGGTAATAGCTCAATTTTCTGCGCGAAAAATAAAAGAATTATAGGTTACAGTAACCCAAAAATTATTTGAAGCAAGTATTTTTTATTATTAGTTTGTCATTCTTGCGATTAGTCTTTGGCTTTATCTTTAGGGATTTTCAACACTTTTCCGTCGACAACTTCATTGGGTTGTCTCATAATTTAATGGAGATTTACATTGTTACTGTTGAAGATCATTCTCATTTTTCTATTTGTAAGATAGACGGCTCAGGATTCAACCCATTGAAATATCGATTACATTTGCACATAATCATAAGCATATGATCTTTGTTTTATCTTTTTTCAAGAAAAGAAATGGCTAAAGCTTTTCTTTAGAGTCTGCACGAAATTATGGAACAACTAATATAGCCTTATTCAGTTGGTTTCTGAAAAAAAAAATGCTGATGATTTCAGGACGAAGAATACGGTAATTCGACGAAGGGAAAAACATGGAAGGAATTAGCTCGCGACTCTCGGGCGCACACACGTGTGCAGTGGACATGCTCGAAGAAATCATCAAGGAATTCGAGACCAACTCAAAGGAACGATCCAATGAGTCAGTGATTTTATAAGATAATTACTCTATCTCAAGGAATATACTGAATTAACTAGTGGCAGAAGTTGATGAGTGTAGCTAGACATCTAACATTAAATAATTTCAATCAATTTGGAGTAATGGTCACCTCTACCCTCTTACTATACCTATTCTTTCGTATATCTTCTCTCCTTTTTTCTCCTTTCCCTTTTTCATTTCCTTTGCTTTTTTCTCTTTTACACGCTTAAAGGGATTTAAACAAATATTTTTGATATCTTATATTGATTTATCCTATCATATAAAGCCAAAATTAGAAACGTTCTCAATTTTCATAATAATAACTATTATATATAGACATAAAATGAAAATATGACTAGATAAAGCTGATCTTCACTCTCGCGTAATACAGCAGTGAGCAAAAGTTTGAAACTATCTTATTTTGATGTGACCGATTCATTTGTTTTATAAAATTAGATTGAGTTGAACTTGACTGGATTAGAAGAAAAATGGCATAATAATTGCGTGTATCACTTTAACTCAGTTCGAATCGTGAAAAATAACTATACTAAGGAATAGTAAATCACATGCATTTTCAAACTTTACTCGCCACTATATTTGAGGCCTCATAATAAAAAAATGAATTGAAAAGTGCATTTCTGAAGTAAGATATGAGTAAGCTTGAAAAAATGGGCATTACTTTTTCATTTATATTCTGATCAAAACTTGCTTTTAAGCCAGCTGATATTCCAAATCTGATTTTGGTGCTAAAACATACCAATTCGACTTGCTTTCTTGAAAGCATATAATCATGCTTGTTGACATTTAACATAATTTTAAACAAAATTTGTCACGAAACATGAAATGATTGAATTATTGCGTCATCTATTAATTTTTGCAGAATGTTTCATTTTGAAGATAAAAATAGACTAAGATATAGGTTTTTAGAAACTTTCTCTAGCATACATTTCCAAGCTAACCGAATTCAATAGCGAACAGTGTTGATAAAGAAAATAATACGAATGAACTTTGAGGAAGACAAAATATATCTCTTTTTCAGAACGGTTCAATATTTTAAGTTCCTGATTCCCTTGTTTAACCACCCATCGCCCGCCATTCGAAAGAGCACTCTCAACTCGAGTGTTGCTTTGCTGGCAAATCAACCAAAGGTTAGCTTCATCATTAGAAATATTTTTCTCTAATATTCGTTCTTTAAAAATCATGAAATGGTAAAATGTTTAATCAGTTTATTTATAGAAAAGAAACATGATAGTTTGGAGAAGCACTTGCATCGTTACATGCGAAATGATATAGAGGATATTAAGATACAGATTTTCCCTTTTTATTTCTCATGTAACAAATGTAACTACTTTTCCAGATTACTGAAAACATTAGCTAGTTTTTCTACTCTTTGAATGTTTCATATTGAGGCAGCCGAGCAATTGCTGGATGCATACAAAGCGGCGATGAGCAGCAAGGACAGGTCGATCGCGCAACAGGCCATCTCCTACCTGCCGCAATTCGTCTCCGTTGCACTCGGTTAGTCACTTTTTCCAATTTCTTTACTTATTTTAAATGCATAATCATCTGTAAGGAAAAGTCTCAACTTCAATCATTTTCCTCTAAATTTTGGAAAAATGTAATCACGAATTTGGTAGGGATTCTATTAAATCAATCAGGAAATCCACATTAATGAATTATATGACCGAGAAGAGATTGACCAAAATATTCATTGCTTTTCGCTCTGACATCTCATTTAATGTTTTTCTTCATCTAATCTACCGCAAAATTGAATCTGACTGTAAACACGTGTCGCTGCCACAAGAGTCAAACAACGTTTTCTGTGCAAAAGTTGTGAGAAAGTGCGAATTTAGAATTTCAAAATTTAAAGCAGACAAAGAAAATCAAAACTAAGCAAATTGAATGGCAAATTCGAAATTCTAGAAATGCATTAATTTTCGAAAAAAAATCGATTTATTTAAATGCAAATGCAATGGAATTACTTTACCAAAATTTTCTAATTTTAATAGCAGCAGGTAATTTATAAGGAAAAATACAGAAAAAAAAGATCTGATCATTCCGTTCTGTAAAGAGCTGTTAGGTTAGTGTCCTCAGAATTAGGCGATATCGCTCTAAAAATTATATAATTATGCTAGTTTTTTAAAGACTGAAAATGATCAGTAGTGGGAATACCAAGCAAATCAGAGATCAAGCGGAATAAATAGGTGGACGAGATTTTCCAACCAATTTATTATCTCAAACTTGGGTAATTAACCTTTATTAATAAAAAGGAAAATCCGAATAAAAAGTAAATCCGGTAAAAATTGTGCTGAGCAGCAAAAAATGTTGCTCTTAGCTCGAGGCAGAAAAGCGTGAGGAAAGAAAACATTTTCTTACATCGGGGATCGATTCAATTTGATAACATAGAGGAATTGTAACTTTTTACGAAATGGAAAAAGCGAAGGTCGCAATTCGCGACAGATTAACTTACTTTTGGATTTTTCTGCTGATGAAGATCAAGGAGATCGTGGTTGTAACTATCAAGGAAATTATTAGGAAGCTGATCATCCCGCGTGAAACCCGATCGTCCGTACGCGAAATTTTTCGATCGGAACGTTTCGCTGTCTCTTCAGTGCTGCTTGAAATATCTGAGCCATTTATTAAGGTCTTCGTGCAATTTGTGATGACTGTTGAGTAAGGGAAAACTCTCAATTGTCACCAGTTCTATTTCGAAATTACCATCCTCATCGTCCTGCCAGTCCATGAAAACATGCTCTCCATCTTTAATCGCATAGGTTCGCAAATCCGTCCTCGGCAGAACAAATTTGTGGTTTCCATGATATGTGACGACTGAA
Organism: Diploscapter pachys; assembly: GCA_002287525.1. Classification (NCBI taxonomy): domain Eukaryota; kingdom Metazoa; phylum Nematoda; class Chromadorea; order Rhabditida; family Rhabditidae; genus Diploscapter; species Diploscapter pachys. The sequence goes on along the minus strand of LIAE01006327.1, from coordinate 47,789 downwards.
AATATCCAATACAATCATACAATTTCAGAACGAAATTCCCAACCTCCATGTTTGAACGGGCCCCTAGCCGCGAGAATGTAGTAGATTTTATTCAGAGGCTTGATTTGACTGTTCGTCGGTTGAATAACCATACTAGAGTGGAACACATTCGAGTATCTGATCTTATTATCAAACCTACCTAAATCGACAATAAATTTCACCCAAATACCGAGCGTAATGCACAGTAATAATTCCATCACGGTCCTTGAAAAAAAAACAGATTTTGATTATTATTCTTCTTGAAAAGGATGTTTGAATTATTGATGATAAGTCAGGTGAGAAAACTGTAAAACTTGTCGAAATCGAAGAAATATTCGAGCCAACTCGCGAAGAGTTCAACCCTTATTCATCGAAAGTTTAGAGCTTCCTACCAGCAGAACAGTCCTGCCTCGCGTTGCCTCATTAATGCCCACATAAACATCCACAAATCTCGTATTAGAGGCGCACATTACTATGGTGTCGTTGCCATAAAATAATAGCATTATAAATGTAGGATTGAAAATCGGGCAAAATTATGTTGTACCATTTTGTCATCGTCGGAGAAGCCAATGGCACCGTAAATTCCAACATCGTCCGGCTCAAATGAACCATCTCGGGTATAGCCCGTCGTGAAAAGTTCCATTTCCATATTAGATCCATTTACCTGGAAAATGATATATTTACATTTACTTTTATAATTCTTCTATCTATATTATAAAATATAATTAAAATTTACGGAATTAGATAAAGTTGCGGTTGTTTTAGCACTTTAGACCTAATATGATATCATGACGTAAGATATTGAAAAAAACAATGCAATTTATTTTCCACTATTTAAAATTTTGACGTACGAATTTACCAGCCATGAAAACCCCATTTCGCAATCGTATTGCGGTCGACATCCCACAGGATAAAATAGACAGCCCTTCGTGATAGCACATAAGCTTCTATCGAAACGGTTACTGAAAACCTGCAAAAATAGGCGTTAACTTAGGGAATATATGAATATCTGAATTACCAGTGATACAAAGAAATTCAAAGCCAACAGGAGCAAGCGACGGAAATTATCTCGAATAGTCATCGTGAATTTCACAAGTCAATCTGTAAATTGTGAATTGCATTTCAAAAGAATCTTAAAAATAATAATCAAAACTTACGATTGGCATATAAACTCGAAATACGGAAAATGACTAAAATGTTTAGTTTGTTTTTACCAAATCATTTGATTCGATGGTTCCATTTTCTATGCGCATTTTTGTCATCATGAAATCGAATCTCATTGTAAACTGAGCTGAAATGTTCTGATAGCGAACGTGACTTATCAAAGAATAAAATAGTGGATCTTTAGATTCGATAAAGTTTGATAATTCTTGAAGTTTCAGATGAAGCTCCCTCTCTGATCGACTGCGCTCAGAAGGCTGTCCAGAAGAAACCGAATCTGCAGGATGCTCACGTATACATTGCGCAGGTTAATTTCTTCAGATTCGTAAAAAAACTTCTCCTCTGAAAAGATGCAGTGACGGTCAAAAATATGAGATAATTATAACTTCGAATGCAGATTGATATATTCAATTATTGTGAAACATTGTATGCAACTATCAATTTGTGCAAGATTTTACATTTAGTGAGACGAATTGCTTGCCAAATTTCATTCGAACTGATCTATGATAAATTTACTCAAAAGACATCTCGTTCATAATCGTCATTGTTCTAAACTTGGCTGTTACTGTATCTTTTTTACAATATAGATGTAGTTTTAATTGAATAATTGATATAAAAATGTTTCAGGCGATTGAAGCCGTGAAGAAAGTCGGAATGCGAAAATTCTACTCGACTTCGGCTACTGGATCCAACTCCGGGACAGGTAGGAGAAAGATAAATAGGAAAATGCAGACTGGTTAGGAAAAATAGATATTTGTAATTGTGAAAATACAAACTAATGTAAAATTACTTATTTTGCTTGTTTTGGCAACTCGAAATGACATGATTTTATGACAACAAGATACTAAAATAGCAAAAAGGGCAGATCTTTCTATGCAAACTTACTCTACCTAACCAATAATCCGTCTATTTTTCATTCCTTATTGTCAAAAAGTTTTTTTTCTGAACACTAACGTCGATAACTTCCAAAAACTAATCAGAAAATTTTTAGGAGGCCCTCCTGTTTAGAAAAGAATCTCATGCGTCGTCGTGTACAAATTCGCTCAACATTCCAACTAATTGTGTGTAATTAAGTAATTATCTCAATTATTCTGTGGATAATTGATCAATTATCATTTCATTTCAAATAAAAAGAGTCTTTAATTATCTTTCCCAATAATTTAATTCACTCACAAAAGACGAATTGAAACCGAAGAAATAAGGACATCCGAAATCGAATTGAAATAAAAGGACTAAAAAGAAAAATACGGATAAAAATTGAAAATAACACAAACCGGTGAACGCGAGTTATCAAAAGAGAAGAGCGTGTATTTTTCAAAGAAAAATCAAACTTTTTTGAATACAATGAAAACTACACGCACCTTAAAAAATCATGCCGTCATTAGCTAATCACAAACTTGCATTTATGATAGGCAAATGATAGACGTAAAGAGACAGAGAATGTTGTTGATGTTTATGGATGTTGCTCTCCAGTCGTCTTGACCAATTCGTCCACTCTGTCAATGGCTCAGTGGCTCACGTCCATCGACTCGATCACCTCGTATTTGATCGTCTTCTGCTTCAGCACTTTCGTCGAACCTGCAATTTTGTGATTTTATTTCGAAAGTTGGTATTTCATGTTGCCAAATGAGGAGTGCATGAAAATAGAAGGAGGAAAATACGAAAATGCATGTTGTGATACCGTATTAAAAATATAAAATAAAGAACTACAAATGTACCTGGCTTGAACTTGTATTCGAGATCCTTGGGCTCAGTGAGCTTGCAGAAGTCTGGCACAATCGGGCCCTACAATTTTAGTCGATTGATTGATTATTTATCCAAGTTCAAAATTATACTAATAGAATGACACTATGAATAAGGAATTCGACATAAAGATCATGATATTTAGATTTGTTGGGAAACTTACCAACTGATCAAGTTATAAAAGGAAGGATTTGAGCAATTTGCAGAAATTGGTTTCCTTTACGAATTCGTCTGTTAATGAGCTGGTGAATCATAGTACAAAAGTCGATGAGAATATTTATGAATCATTTTGTTGCAATGCAATGCAATGCAAAATTAAGGTAATTTTATTAGAAAGAATAGAAAGGATCTTTTCCTTAGCAATATAGTGAAGAAGACAAACCCTGTTCTCGGTCTGTTTTGGCTCGATGACGACGAGTCTGAAGCTGTTGCCGGACATGTTATCTCCGTGCATTCCGGCTATCAGAGCGCGCGAGCACAGATCCGCTGCCTCTTCCTTCTGAAGATAGAAAGTGTTTAGAATTTTCCAACTTTCATATCTATGACTTCTTTCATCACTTATCGTGATAGGAATTCTTTTTCATTTTTGAATATTTCAACCTCCTCACCGTCATATTGGGTTTGTAATCGCGTTCGAGAACGGTGATGGCTGCATAGCTGCCCGAGCCCTGTGAGGTGTAGGGGAAGGCCATCGTCGTGCCGTTCGCAGAGCACATGTACAGGTGAGAGCCTGTCGGGTCCACGCCACCTAAAATATTGCAGTTAGAGAACGGAAATTATCTTTTTCAGGAATAATGATAATGGTATAAAGAATTTCAACGTCGAAATGATAGACCATAGGATTTTCAAAATTAAAAAAATGCATTTCTTGCTTTAGGCTATTCTGAAGCCCGTATACTCACTTCCTCTAACAACACTACATAATTTACAAATAAATAAATTCGCTAGCCTTCGTTATAGATGCGCTATCAATGACTTGAGTTGTCTTCACAAGAAACACATTTCAGAGAGAATGAAGGAAAAGTTGCAAGAATTTGAAAAAAAAAACACCCGAAAAACTGTTAAAATGAACTTGCCGATGAGAAGATAGGCGCCGATGTATCCCTGGTACTGGAAGAGATGCTGCTTGGCGTGGCGCAGCGCAGTGATCACGCGAGCCTTCCTCCCAGTGTTCAGCTCCATCAGACGCATGTTCCCGGCCAGCATGTTCGTCACCTGCAAACACATCAACATGATATCATTGTCATCTGCATGTTTGCGATATGTTCTTTTCCATTAAACTAGTTTGTAAAATATTTCAACGATGGAAATCATTCTTTTCAATTTCATCATCACGATATTCATGAAAGATCGTGGAAGGCTGGATATTGCCAACTGATTATTATTTCATATTCATCAACATTCGATTTTTGCACAAAGTTTAGAAAAGCCAGGTTTATTCTTGCAGGAAAAACGCGCAGACCTGATCCAAATCAGCAGCAGTTCCAGCGCCACAGGCATAGATGGAGTCGGTGAGTTTGTGGACCTTGACGATGTTCTTGTCCGCGATGATGTTGCCTGCAGTCGCGCGTGTATCTGCGCCCATCACAACACCTCCCTGCAAGTAAATCGTAGTTGAATTCGTTTCGTTAAACTTTCGATTGTTTCTAATATGAATCAGGCATAAAGTTTCTCGCAGAAGAGCAGATATTAGGCTTTCGAAGGAAACATTTTCCTACAGTCTGAGAGACAAAGTGTTACTTGATGATATATTTTGCCAGGAAAAAAAACTTGAGATTTTCCAACAGTTTGAGTTTGAACTTGAACTGATTTTAAAAATCATCGAGTTCGTTTCTAGAAACTAAAAGACTCGCGTCGTAAATGGCAGCGACGATGGTAGTTCCAGTGGACCAGAGACGAGGTGGGGCCATGCCCATCTTGCACATAGCCACGTTGCGCGTGCAGTTCCCGAAGTCGAATGCGCCGCCTCTGAAATAGAACGATTTCTCCAGAAATGTTGCACTTTCAAGAACATCTCCTAATTCATCTAAAAACGGACTTTCTGAAAACGAAATTTCGGATTTTGTTTCGACAATTTATTTTGGCTAATTGAGACAATTGTTTCTATTTCTATCACAAAATGTTTTAGAAAGGCAGAAAGTTTCGCAAAGAAAAAGCACTTTAAAATCTTCAAGCGAACCTGTCGAATTCCATGCGCAGTTCGACTTTGTCGATGGCCGTTGCGGACGACATTTCTACCAGTTTTCTGAAATTGGACAAATTATTGGATTAGTGACGAGATAATTGCACAGACAAAATCAAGGTAATTGAGTTAATTAGAGCAATTAAAGCAGTGAAAGTTTGAAAGTCGGGAAGGAATTTTGATGAGATGAAACGGGGAACTCCTTGATTTGTCATCATTTGCGATGTAAAGAGAGGACATGAGCTAAAACAGGCAGTCAGAATGGAGCGCAGAAGAAAATCCCCATTTTGGCAAATGGAGTGATAATTTTGAAGGGAAAATGCATTTCAAACCAGTCGAAATGATGCAGACGAGGTAATGAATGAAATAATGATCGATTCAACAAATCGTTAAGCGATAATGTATCCAAATTTTCGAAGAAAAATTTATTCAAAATCGATAAAAATGATTCTTGGAAAAAAAAACTAGGGGAAAATGACAAGCACTTGAATGAGTATTTATGTCAGAGAATTGCCCGTCTCGAAAGAATAAATCATAAAGGAGAAAAATAAGTTAGCGAAAAAACACTTTGTCACATTTCCGATGAATTTTGTTCTTACAAAGTTTTGTATTCGAAACTCAACAAAGTGATTTGTAAAAGCCATAAGTAGCACAAAAATGCCAAAACGAAAGAGCAAAACTTGGGGAGGAAAAATGGCAAGAATAAATAAATAAGCAAAGAAGAATACAAATAGCTATCATAGATCCCGAATTATCACAAGCATCCGCAATATCTCGATAGCACTCACATACTTACATGTACGAATCAGCGATTTACAACAGAATCAGAAAAATGATAAATTAGAGCATAATGTTATTATGTAGCACATAGAATGTGATATAAGATCGACGCATAATCAAAGAAAAAGTAGAGGAGGAAAGGCTTGTGCACTGCTTGAAGGTTTGATTTGAAAACTTGAAGGCTCAGAAGAGGGTAAAAATAATCTTGAGAATAGTTTTGAAAAGAATAAAAGCATAAATAATTCCCGTCCATTCTTGAACTGGTTGCAAACCGGTGCGAAATTAGATGAAATTCGACCCAGCAGGAGGAGAATAGGGTCCGGAAGGTGTGGTTGCCGGAGTGAATTGAGGGTCTCGATCCGTTCTGCAACTTGGAACTTTTTGGAATATCAACAAGTAGTCCAACTTTCCTCACTCGTCTTTATAAAATTTTCATGAATCATTGAAAGAAAGTTGCGAGATTTACAGGAACCAAAGAATTTATTCATTTTCGAGATTAGTCGGGGGTGTATTTTAAGAAATGCACTAAAATTGCATGTAGTTGAGTCGTGAGTGATTTTAAAACTTTTCGAGGCTTGGATAAGAGTTTTCCTATAAATTAACAATGCCTGATTTTTTTCCGACTCAACGACAATTTGGTCAGGGCCTTGATTGTGTTGGAATTGAACGCGAGGAGAAACTCACCTGGTGGTCTTGTCGCCCTCGATGATCGTGGTAAGCAGACCGAACACCTGGTTGTTCGGCATTGCACGGAACAGCAGAACAGTCAACTGACCACACACGTACGTCGTCGCTGCGCACAAAGCCTGCAAAATAACTAATTGAAAGAAAAATCAAACTCGTTATGGTTTAACGTTGGTAAAGTCTTTTTGGAAATTATAGGAAAAAGAAGTGTACAGACTGAATACCATTCATAATCTTCCCTTCGTGTCTCGAAATCTTTCGGTAAATTTACGAAATGATAAAGAATTAAATTAAAGAAAAAAATAATAACATACCGACAGAATAAAGTAGCAGAGCATGAGCAGCAGGTAGTAGCGAAGAGAGTCGAAAAAGCCGATGAGACAAATGAGCGTGCTGAAGATGAAGGCCAGAGTCGACAGGGACGAGAAGATGAACAACTTAAATTGGAGTGAATTAGTGAATTAAAAGAACATAGTAGAATGACTGACCAGGAACGTTGCAGGAATGAACAGATGCATCCCGTTCACCACTTCGTAGCTCTGAAAATGAATTTTTCCGTTTATGTTGGATAAAATGCTGCATTGGAAGAAATGAAAAAGAATATCATTTCAAAAATCTATTCTCCTTCTTCAATTGAAATAAAATAGCAGTAATCAGATCCGTACCTGTCGATTCCATCCAAAGAGATGAATGGCGTTGATGACGAAGGAGGAGACGAAGAGGAAGAGAGCCATCGAAACCACGAAACCCATTCCCACGAAATGGAACGAGGTGAACAGGGACACGACGAATATCGACAAGGGCAGGATCTGGAATTAAAAAATGAGGAAAAATGATATTCTTGAGAAGAACAAAATCAAAATTATTCTCTGCCAACAACCAAATCACTGCGAGAAAAGTAACAGGATAAAAAAATTTCGCAATTCTTACACTCTTGCTGATCGTTGACAAGGAACTATTGAATAATTAAAAATTTCCTCAAGACATTTAAGAAAATTCATACCATCTGCGCAGCCATGAGGACTCCATAGGGACGTCGCTTGAAGAAGTCGAAATTCGCTCGTCCACCGGCCGTCTGATTGTTCATCTAAAATCGATTTTTGACAGAAAGTTTTGATTGAATAAATGTTCTGAGTACTTTTTGACATTGAAAGTGACCAGCATAAGTTAAAATGAATGCGAACAGTTTAGAAGTATCAGATTTCTCTTTGCTCTTTGCTAAGAAAGAAGTAGAATATCTTTTCGCAAAAGAAACAAATTGGTCAAAAATGTTCTTGACACGACTTTCCACTGATTCAAAGAAATGTGTTTCTTGGTCATTTTTTAACAAAAATTTGGCAATAATTATCAATATCACGAGGTCATGAAATATTATCGATTGGAGAGAACGTCGATATCCACAAATTGCGCTATTCATCTGGTTTCTTCTACGCGACTATTTCGCTCCAAGTTTATTTCTAGTGGCTGCATGAATATTGACTCTCTTCAATCAACGATACCAATCAACTTTTCAATCTCAAAACGCCATATTCAGGAATTTTCGAATCTTGCCTGGTCGGGGAAAGCATTGTAAAGGAATGAACTTCCAGAGAAATCAGGAGTCGACATTTGTGTTGTTCGAGAAATGATTATTCAAAAAGTCTTGTTACTCACCTTTCTATTCAAATTCTGTAGTCAAATCGATAGATCTTTGATTCGAACAGGTATTTTTCTTTCTTATTGCGTAGTTGCTCTCTGAAAATGTAAAAAGCTATTTAAAAAGTAAGGTTTTAATGGACTGGAAAAATCGTGGTTACATTTCAAAGAGTTTCATGATTAAGATATCGAGGAAAAGGGAGTACAGTGTAAAGACAAGATCAAAATACGCGAGAAGAAATTAATTTTTTTACCTTGAGTAGTATTGGAGACCCAGATAAAGAAGTTTCTGTGATGGATTTGTCAAGTAGTCAAATCAAGAAAGAGAAGAAGAGAAAGAAAAGACCATAAATAAAGTGGTCGAGAGTGCAGCAAAATATTGAAGTGGGTCGAAATCGAAAGAAATAAACACACAGCGGTGTTGGATTTCTACATCCAAATACCAAATAACACACAAACATTCATTTTGTCATTCTAATTTTCATTCGTTCAACATAACACATCCTTATGAAATGTCATTTGAAAAATAAAGGAATCTTAAGAAAAAAAAATAAATTAGAAATTTTGTCAAGCTCAATACATCTTGTCCGGGGAAAAATTGCGAAAAATGCCATTTCTGAAAATGTATGAATGCACATATTTTCTGCTAAATCAAAATTATTAATGGAAAAATGTGCACATTCATATTTCATTAAAGGA